>VZTD01002146.1:0-83483 GCA_013397725.1 Rhagologus leucostigma
ACAGATTCTGGGGTGGGGATGCAGATTTCTGCTGGGCTAAGCTGGCTTTTCTTTTTATTTCTAGACTACAATGATGTAGGTTGCAGAAAATGGCATGCATGAGGCATGTACTTTGCAACTACCAAAATTGAAAAGAAAAAAAACCATCTGCAAATAAAAGGTCCTGTCCTACTCCTTCAGAAAGCACTTCAAGCCTCACAAATGTTTTGAATTTGGAGGGTAATATTTCAATAGATTGACCATAAACTGGGAAGACTGGCACAAAATGTTTCCCTGTCCTAACCGGTATTTTTACCCCTCAGCTTTCTTTTTCACCCTCTGGAAGGAGAGAGGAGGTAAAAACAGTCATACCAGAAGTGAGCGAACACTTACTAACAAACTCTGTTTTGTGCCAGTGTGCCTCTGTTCCTGCTTTCAAAATGCCCAGCTACTCATCTCCCATCGCTGCAAACATTTGTTGTTCAAGTACATTTCATACACTTTTAACACTTCTTTTTTTTTCAACTTTGGGGCTAGATCGTAAACAAGTTCACTGGGCGAATTTGACACAATATTTGAAACTCAAGCTGGGTTCCTTGGGAAGGATTGGTGGGGCAAGACACGTGGCAGCGCTGCTGCTCCCTGACTGGGGGAAGACGACAGCATACCCAGTGCAAATATTTGCACATGCAAATTTAGAATTCGTTTTCCACAAACACTCACATGTATGACTTTCAAATTAGCTTTCTGCAAGCATTCATGCTGCTAAGAAACTCTAGTTCAAATATTCATATAAAGTGAGCATAAAAGGGCCACAGGTTTAGGTGATTTCCTTTTTAATTTTTTTTTTTTAAGAAAACAGCCACCAAGTGAATATTCATGCCAAAGTCTTTGCAATGTTTGCCCAGTTCTGTTGTTTTCTGACTGTCCTCCTTTAATATTGAGAACTGATATGTGTTCATGTGGTACCAAACAGCAATGGCAGATTATGCTCCCTCAAACATATAGTTAAAACATAAACTTTATACTCTGCAGTGCATTTAGTGCTCCTTATTGATAGGAAAGTAAAGCAGAGCGTGTAACCTTTACAATATGTAATCCATAATAAGTCCCAGAGGTTTTCCCTGAGTTTCCTTCAGTCTCTTCTGGTGATGACTGTGGCAATAATGGGAAAGAGGCAAAGGGCTTTCAGAAGGGCTTTCCCCCCCCACCATTGTTTGTTTATTTATCTGTGTGCACTTTATGCATGCCATCAGTGAGGGAATTGAGCTTTCTTATTCTTGTGGAGCAGAGCTCACATTCTACCAGTGACGTCTCAAAGTCAGATCTGCCTGCCTGTTGGTACACGGAGTCAGGATGAATGCCAGTGTCTGTGGGGTTCACTAACTATCTGAAATATCTGCAGGTAGCTCTGTCTGTCTCTGGTTTCAACAAGAAGGCCAGTTCAACAAAAATATTGACTTTGTATCTCCCAAAGGCTTTCTAGTATTAGTTTGCTCTAAGTAGCTCATGATTTAGAGTACAAAGGCATTTCCAGAATGCATGTTTAACAAAATGACATAGCAGATAATTGAAATTTATTTGCAATTTTCAAACTACAATAAACACAATTCTCCTTTTCTTTCATTAATAATCGCACGGCTAATGCATAACAATCCCTCTGCAGCTTTTACAAGCAAACTTGAGCTGCTGTGTTGTAATAGCTGGAAAAGTTAATGTAGCTTGAACAAGGTTCCTAATTGTCCCTGTCTCTGTCATATTTGTCTACTTGAATGGTCCTAAATACCACAGCGATTAATTACTACAGAGCAGGTATTACAAGATGTTATCATCCTTCCCCAACTGTCTGGGTGAATGGAGAGAGGCAGTAGATTGTTGCAGTGTTTCATCTTTGCACTTCCTGTAAGGCACTTTAACCAGAAGATTTAATGTGTCAAAGTTAACTGCGTTCTCGCACAGATATTCACATTCTAATTAAAGATTAAGAACGTAGTACATTACACTGTGATTTGTCATACATGGCTTGTTAAATAGGAAACCTACCGGGATTCCCTAACATTTTATAAACATTATTCAGGGCTTTTAATGTGGGCAAAGGAAAAGATTATTCAGCTGCTCTGCAGAGTAGGAGGCAGGTCATTTTTCCCTCACCCCCCCATCTTGCCCATGCTTCCCCATTTCCAAATAAATAAATAAGAAAACTCAGGTGGTTTTCAAACTGTAATTCTGTTGAGATATCTTTAAACTATTTATCTTCCCAGCGTGCCTGTATGCACATGGCGATATATATATATATATATACAGAGAGAGATAGAGATATATAATATGTATATGTCTTAATTATTTTTTGACATTTTTCAACTTTTGTTGTCAGCTATGTAAACTGAGGTAGGAAGTCTTTGTTTGAATTACAGTGGCAAAGGAAGGAAGAAAGATGAAACAGTTTTTCAATATGCAGAATGTGCTTTCAGATTATTCTAGCAATGCTGAGCGGCGTACTACTTCCAGTATTAGTAGCAGAGGACTGGTTCACATTCTTTGATTGCCTGAGGAATAAATTAATGAGGTTACTAGAGACATTGAACATTTGCATATTCACGGATGCTTATTAGGTATAAAGTGAATGCCAGGTGCATTGAATTTTGGGAATACTAGCTATGTATTTGGTCTTCTATTTTTAAAGCAATCACATCTTTCTTTTTCCCTAAAGTGGGAAGTTCTGTGAGAGGAAAAAAAGCAGCACTTATAAAAATAATAACACTCAAAAAACCCCACATTAATTCAATACAGATGAAGCTTTGCTATAAGATATGCATCAGAATAAATAAGATACAGCATGAGGCTAGGGACTATCTGAATATCTTGTTTGGAACAACAGTTAGGATGATTACAAATATAAAAACAGTTGTTCCAAGACATAAGGAGAACAAATGTTATATTTTTCACTGTACTCCTTATGGATTTCTAGCTTTAAATAGCAATAGGAGAACTCATTATGAAGTTACCTTCCATGATGTCCAATGCTTAATTTTTAAAATACCAATATTTTCGCACATTTTGCTCCAGCAAAGGCTGCAAAGCACAGGAGATAGAATTACAAAATTTCCTTGACTATTTCTCTAAGGAGTATCTGCACATGGTTGCATTGTTGTCAGTGGCTTCCGTCATTGCAGTATGAAAGCACATTGTGTGAATGATTTGCACTGTATCTCATTATTGCTGCAAGTTTTTATCTGTATTTTTTATTTGGGATCTTGCATTTTTGCATTCTGAAAGATTTTACGGTATTTGGTTTTTTGGGTTTTTTTTCATCCCATTCTTTAGCTGGCCATAAGCTAGACAGAGTACAGCATTAGCACTGCTTGTTCCAGCAGAGAAATATGTCAACTGAAAACATGTATTGTTTGTGCTGCCTTTTGCTTGTCTTTTACAGTGTAAGCACCAAGCATGTACATGTGCACAGACTACAGGCTTACATGCCCTGCACACAGATAAATACAAACACACGTTCCCACACAGATGCGCACTTACAAAATTATTGGTATCACCTACTTCCAAGTAGCTGGTGTAGCAAAATCAAGCAGTGATAAGTGTTTTCTATGGATAATAATATGTATCTACAAACAGGCTCCCTTCTGCCCCCTTGTTTCACAGAATACTGTGCTCAACTTCCCTTTCCTGGATGTTGCACTGTGCTGATCACTGCCCTGCCTCTGCAAATCCTATTTGAAAATCTCATTTGCAGCATAACTGACAACAAAAGCATTACACGGTCTATGCTCTGCATTTTCTGCAGACTATTCCTTGCCTTTGTAAGTTATTTCTAACTTCTAATGAAAATATTGTGTGATCAGTTGATGATCTTTTTTATTTATTAATAGTCTGTAAAATTAAGTGTGTCTAATCAAAGAATGGGTCCTTTCTTAAAAGTGCAAGGTGGAATGCATTAGATCAGTGGTACAAAAAGCAGATGTTCTTTACTGCAGTAGGCCTTTCTTTAGGTACTCTAGGAAACAGTGACTTAAAAATTACACTGAAGAGGATTTTGAGGTGCAATCACTCCCAGCCACTGCAAGACACAGAAATCCTCTTGAGATACACATTTTCCCTGCATTTGTTTCCGAACTGTAATTCTGTTCCATGATTAAAACAAAAAAAATAAGAAAAATTATTTGATATTTCAGTCTCTCAGGGCAGCTTCTGAATAATTACATGCAAAGTGATCTATTATGTATTTATTGAAAATAGTATTGCAAAGCACAAATGTGCAATTTTTTTTTCAGGAAGGTCATTTTTTAAAACATCCTTTGTAGCTGCTTCACTAACGTCCAGGGGTTTTTACCATCCACACGGCACAGATTTTTTTGATTATGTAGATTTTTTTTTCCTCCTCTATTGCAGTTTCATATGCAAAGCATGCATCAGCCACATCCATGCTATCTCCTAAAGCAGTCATTCTGAAACCCAATCTGGGGACAGTGCAGACTAAATAAAATTTCATTTTGATTTGGCCTCCCGCTGAGAATGGGACTGCTTTGTTTCAGCCGACAGAACCAGCAAGCCAGAAAGGTATGTCCTGTTTTGCATGGCTGATGGTGTGACTTGAGGATCACAATCAGGCCGTTCATGCTCTCAGGGCTCGGCATCTCATCCACATCCTGTACCGTCTTTCTCTTTTCCTTGCCATTTGCTTTCCTTCTGTGCCGCCTGCCGTCTACCTGCAGGGCAAAGCTATGGCAGACCCTCACACTATTGTTTACTTTGGCATATGTTTAATAGCTGCATGGCTGTTTCAGGGTAGGGTTTGTCTATTCCCCCCCCTCCCCTCCCGCCCCCTTCCCCCTTCGCCTTTGTTTTTTCCCTTCCCTCTCCACATTCACTTTCCTTATTTTCTAGGTGTTGAATACACAAGTACTGACTTAACGGAAAATTATGTAAGTACCGCTTGCAATGCTTCAGAGATTTTACTAGGAGCTCTATAATGCAGAATTTTATTGTGAATCTGAGGAAACATTTAACAGCTTTGAAGGACTTCAGTTTTCATAGCCCTTTAGAGATGTTTAGGCAGAAAAGCAGTCACACGTTACAGTTAGTAGAAAAAAAATAAATAAAAACACTCTTAAGAAGGGGTCTGGCTGCTTTGCCATCTTCACATGCTTTACAGTACAGCTGCAGTGTTTAGCATGGTAATACCAGTAAATATTTCTTTCTCTAAATATTAGTATTTATCTTAAAGCCAGTTTGCATTACGGGAGAAAATGTACAGCACTTTCCTTGCTGCTGCTGCCCCATCTTACAGAGGAGGTGTTGGCATTGGGGAATGACTTCTGTTTTAGCCTCTGAAGCATCTTTTGGACAGGGCAGCAGAACCTCTGAAAGACTCTTTATGATGCAAACTTGCTCCTCAAAAGTGTATTTCTCTGATAAAGCTGTGCTATCTCCTGTCTGTGATTATTTTTGGAGGGGGAAAAGAAGTTTCTCATGTAAAATAAAATTAGTGTAAAATTTACCTCAAACAAAGGGCAAATTTTAGTTTTGCCTACAGTTTATTTTAATATAGATAATGTCCTGTTTTCTCAGTAAGGTAGACTACAATTATAACTCCAAAGAAAATTCAATTCTTAAAAAAAAAAAAAAAAAAGCATGTTTTATAGAGAACTGACGTCATATGCAAATTTATATCTTCATGGTGATTTACAAACACAAAATTATTATTTTTGTGTGCAACGTGCCTTTGTGGTAGGTGATATTAGTAACAGCAGGTTATTCAGCAAGGTCTTATGGAATATAGATGGTCAATTATAACACTCTCTGCTCAGTTTAGCAAGTTTTGTTCCCGGCTTTCATATATTACTTCAACTCCACGCCTCATCAGTTTCTGAATCCCCAAGATCGCCAGGGATGCAGGCCCTTGGCAAAACCACACAGATCCTTGCATGGCAGAGTTTTGTGACTCAAAAATTCTCTTTCTTCCTAGCTTCTTTAATTAAAAAATTAAAAAATAAAAAAAAATATGTTGGTTGGGGAACGAAGGCAGATCCAACCAAAGTTTGGAGGAAAAGAGGTAAAAATCAGACGACTCATTGGCCTCTGTGTAAGGGAGGGTAGGCCAAATTTGAGTTTCAGCTACATACATTCACCTTGATAAACTGCTACAGGATTTCCTGCACCTGGCAGGATCCAGCCTTGCATGTTCTGTTATTCAGAGATATTTACAAAGTCAAATGAAGCTTAAGAGCAACTTAAAGAAGCTATCTGTAGTGATATCATATTTTCTTTAAAAAATTTGAGGCTGTAAAGAAACTATAAAGCAGCTAAATTTACAAGAACCAAGAGCTACAGCTTTTTTAAAGGATTCAGTGGGGAAAATGATCAGTTCTGTGGGTTTTCACTCAGTATCTCTAATCCTCCTGCTTCACCCCTCAGGTATGATTGGGAAGTTTTCCAAGTTACCAACTCTGCATTTTAATCAGTTTACAAAAATTAATTCCAACTTTACATTTACCATAATTTCATTTTAACAAATAAATACAAGTTTTAAGAGAAACTAAACTCAGTATTTTATGACAGAATATCCCAGTTCGTTTATGTCAGAACTCACAGTGCTGGCAAGATTTTTGTTGCACAGAGAGTATTTTACATTATGTCAATAGCTGAATTGAAAGTAAAAATAGATTAAATAAATGGTTACACGTGTATCAGCTGGAAAGATATGACACTTTTACATAAAATACTCAAGGAAATGAACGGAAGTATTGTGTCTTTATTTGCGGGGATGAACTACTTTTTAAACGAGTGATATTCATTATGGCAAAGTAAAATAATCTTAACTCCAGAATGTGCTTACTGTTCTGGATAGCTTTTTTATTAATTATCTAACTGTTGTATTTAACCAGGAATTAATGCAAACTTTATTCTGGTGCTCCTAGGAAATCAGAGTTCCTTTTTTAGGGTGGTTTATTAGAGCTATATCTTGCAACCATATTCTGGATAAGTAAAAGAGGTGAGTGGGTTTTGGAAGTTAGTTTTGCATTTATCACTTCCTGTCATGGTTTAGCAGAAAGAAAACTGTGAAAATATCAGACCAAAGTCAGAAACAAAGACTTCATTCTTTGATAGACATATAAGGTTGCTGTCAGTGGACTTCTTAGAGTTATTCCTTATTTATGTTTGTGGCTTAAGAAAACAATCAGATCCAAAATCCCAGATCAGATACCTTTAGCACACTATAATTGAAAGAGAAAAAACCAAAAAAAACCAAAACAACATACCAAGCCAAACCAAAAACCAAGATACTTGGTCATGTAACAGATTTACATATGTGTATAATTTTTTAATGCAAAGGACTTAGTAATTCTTAGTTCTTTCATTTTTCTCTTACTTTTTTTGCTTTACCTGAATGAGGTGACATGACTGAGATAAGTCATATGCATGCCCAGAATCGTTTGGAGAAAACAGATCATCTCAAACAGAGAATATATAGCAAATCAGAAATTTGATAGACACACTCAGGAGACAATGCTTACTTGTTCTAATATGTATACATGTATGTAAATTGGATCCATGATGCTAGTGTATATATATATATATATATATATGTATATATATATATATGTGTGTGCGTATGTCAATGTCTATGTACAAATCTAGGGAATGAGAGAGAGAGGGAAGGAGGCCACTGTCACCAAAGTTCCTGGGCGCCACCAACGTCACATGGGCAAGTATTTTTACTGCGACATATAGAAGACAAAAGCCTGCATGACCTGTGCATTTGCTGATCTCCAGCCTATCTGAATTACTCAGCAATTCCACAGCTGATTGTCTTAGGAAATTCTCCAGGAACAAAGACATGATTGTCTGATGTTAATATCTACTTAAAAACTTGCTGAGATCAATAGGATCCCATACATGAAAATTTGACTGCAAGATCAGGGCCTAAAGTTTTGGTAGCAGCCCTTTGGGCAAGCCAAGACAGACTAACTAACAAACTTTGGGAAAAAGGTGGCAGAATTCTGTCGTAACACTGGACTTGGAACCTATCACAGAACTAATAGACAACTCACTTTCATTCAACTCAAACTCCTCGTACTGATGTTCTTGCTTTATACACCTGATTTGACCAACACCAATAAAAAAGGTCCAAAAAACTGGTAGAAGATACTATAAAATTGCATATCAAAGGGCAATTGACTAGCAGCAGATACTATAAAATTATATATCAAAGGAAAGCGGTAATATCCTGTCAGCAAGTATAAGCATAGGAACCCATTGTGCTCACAGGCCTACAGGGTTAAGGAGCAGAATTGCTTTACTTTGGGATATTTTTACCCAATCTCCTTAGATATAATGAAAGTAAAACTCAAAGTTAGATTTTTGTTTAAAAAATAGAAAAGTTAATGGTAGTCTTACTGATCAAGTTTGTTGAAGTAACAGAATGTTAAAAAAATTAATGCCATCGCTTAACCCTTCATTTGATAATGTTTCAGGCTTACAGAAAGTTGCCTTTCTTGTTCACAAAAATGCAAAGCAGGGGCTTTCTTAGCTTTAAGAACGTATTTTCTACTATAAGAAGGTATTCTTCCTATAATTATTGTTTTAAATAAAAATTTAATAAAACAATCTAAGAAGCTGATCAAATGTCTGAGTGTAAACTGAAAATGAGCTTTGAACCAAAGCTAAAAAAGCAGAGACAACAAGCTGGCATTAACTTTGTTTAGGAGTAGAGGCAGAATGAAAGAGCTTAGCCTAGCAGCTACTGAGAAATCTAATATTTCCTGAGTGGGAAAAGAAGGAAGTTTGGAAACAGTAGGAAAAAATTGACCAGAAAATCATGTTATTTGTAACCTATACACACCAGTGGGATTTCTACCACTCGGATGACCTTCTCAGAGGAAAGCTACACCAGGGAAACTGCTTCTAAGAAGTACAGTTTGATAGATATTCAAAGAACAGAAATCCTGGAAATGCACATCTTCAAAGATTTTCTAAACAAAAATGCATAATGGCCTCCCATATGACAGGGAATATAAGTGTGTCAAAATGTTATTGATTACATTAAAAATAAAATAGAAAACGTGTATTAGTCAGCTACTTATCAATCTTTTCTTATTAAAGGTTGAAAGAATATTTTTGTCTCCAAAATAAGGGTTAGATGGAAGAAATTACTAGTCTAATGGATATTATATAGACCAGAAATGGATTACAGATTAATAAAAGCATCCTCTCCTTCATTAAGTGTTCTTTTCCCTATGGGGGTGGAGAAGGTTAGGTTATAGCAGCATTATGTCCTCACAATAAAAATACATTTAATCTCCTAGTGTCTACTGCAACTGGTAATTCATTGTATATAATTTTCTTTATTTTTGAAACACTTTCCATCTACCAGCTGTCTGACAAAAGCTAGCATGAACCATTCTGAAAATAAACTTTTGAAATTATTTGCATTCAATGGGAAAATTCCACTACCAAAATAGTATTCATTAAATTTTTCTAGCAATGGACAAATCTCGGAAGATTCAGATGATTGTTTCAGTCAAGTATAACAATATCAATGTTTGTCTACAGTGTTTCAAAAAACTGTCTCTGTCCTCATTTTATCCATGAATCTCCAAATAATCAGAATTTTAGTTGTTCATTAATGATGTCTAGTTTTACTTTTGTGCCCTCCTGAGGTTCCTTTACTTTACCAAGCAGAGCAATATTTCCTCATGGGTGACAGACTAAATTTCTGAGGAAATTAATTCCTTCTCCAATTCATGTTTCTTTCAGGAGTAACCCTCAAAATCTTGATGCAGAGAGCAGCTACACAAGATACTAAGAAACATTTCCTTCCATAGGTTTTTCTGGTTGGTTGGTTGGTTGGTTGGTTGGGTGGTTGGGTGGTTAGTTGGTGGCTTTTTTCCTTCTCTCTCCCCTGAATAAAAATTTGCCTAGATATGTGTAGTGTTCTTACTTCTGTGCAGTTAATAAGAGGTGATTCCTGTACCTTAAAATGGGAACAAGAGAGATAACGCAACAGGAATATTTACAGTATTCTCAGTCTCTTCTTATTTTCAAATGGGAAATCCAAAGTAAACCAACCACCGCAATAAAACACAAAACAAAACAAAAAAATATAACCCAACAACTCCTCTAAAGGATATGGCTAAATAAGATCTACCACTATCTCAATTCTTTTGGCCATACTGTAAATTATAAATAGATTTTCATCTAATGGAACTAAAAACTTGGAGCTATTTTTAGTGGGTTCAGAGGAAGAGAAGGGATCTGATTTTTTGTGATTCTTCTTCTCTCTCTCTTTTTTTCTTTATTAAGACGTTCAGTTAAGGTCCAAATTTGCACTTTAGGGAGGTAAGACAAAAAGACTAAAAGCTGTTTTAGTAGAATCAGCTAAAACGGCAAAATAGATCTGGATGTTAGCAGGTTAACAACGATAACTCACCTTAAGGTCCCTAAAAATAGAAGTGAAAGAAGCACATCAGTAGTGAAGAGCAAGGGGGCCAGAACAAAATTCTGAAGATCCCCATAATTAACTGGCAGAGGGTCAGATGAACACTTATTAAAATGCAACAAAGCACAACGGGGTGTCTCAAAGATGGAGTTTCAATCTCAGCTGTGAATTTCTTGGTTTTCTTGGTTCTAGCCAGGCCTGCCATGTTATTTTAATAACTACTTTTCTCTACATAATGTCTTTCAGAATCTGGGGAGAATGTTGATATTAAAGGGTTAAGAGGGCATTTTATAGAAAATTCAGGGGACAAGCCTCCTTAAAAAGTATAGGAAGAATGATATTTTGGTGATATTTTAAGATGTCTCTGTGTCTGATATTGGAGTGTTGTGAGATCAATGCATCAATTTACCTTCCAGTTTCAAAGGCAATAGTAAGTCTTCAGTAAGAAATAGTGTTTCCCAGTGCAATATCCCTACCTTACCCTAATGCTGTTAAATACTATACATTGTCAACTCCTCTTTTTACGGCATAAATACAATATTCTTCAGCTGCCTCTGTCAAATAATTTCTATGAGGAAAAATATATGTCCAGGCAGAAAATGTAGATCAACTATCTTGAAAAAAAAGGATTTTAAGGTTTTCTTGGCCATAAATATTGCTTTTTAGCACAAAACACATCTGTGTTTTAAACCATAAAGTCCATCTAATATCACCTGACTTTACCACTATTCTAATTTGGCTGATCTGTTTTGGTTTTGCTTTAAAAAGTGTTGCTGGAATTAATTGATTAAAGATAACTGAAGGCAGAGAGTTGTGGGAATCTCTGACATATAGGAGATCTGAAGAGGACACGACAAGGGTAGGGCAGGAGGAAGATGAATAGTTCCTCACTTTCAATAGCAGAGGGAAAATTTCACTTCATTTCCTAACACTCAGACATGTTGTGTGCTACATGTTTAATATACTGGGTATTGAAAGGTTTTGGAATGGACTATAGCCCAGGGTACATTCTTACATCATGATTTACAGGTGCTTTCTCATATCATAATATGTTGGCAAAACTGGAGAATATTATGAGATCTGGCTGAAGTCCTCAAGTACACTGTTTCATTGCAGTGTAAGTTTGTCAGTGTATTTAAGACCAGCAGGCTTTTCTTTTTCCCAGTAGTATTTTGAAGTGCAGTACTGTTTAGCTGCTCATATGTGGGAGGGGTTTTTTGGTTTCTCTTTGTTTTTTTCTTTAGTAAGTAAGATTATGGCATCTTGGATTTTGTAATTCCTTCATAAATTATTTTAAGTTTTCTTTACATATGTGCATACCCACACACACATATTTACCACTTGGAGGACAAGTTGGATAAAGCAGAAGTGTAATATCACACCTCCGCTCTCCCGAATGAAGGACTGGCCGTCAGCGGATACCCAAAGTTCTATTTACTCCCTGGAACACAAAGAACAAAATGCTCTGTAGGCAACTGTCAATAATCTGGCCTCAGATGCTCATTGCAGGGTGACTCCTAGTTCTCTTGCAGTCGCGACTCAATCTGCAGTATTGTGGTACACTGACAAACAGGATCCTAATCTTCCAAAACACTGCTCTCCCTACCCATTTACTTGAAAGGCATTCAAGTAAACCCTGCCCCCAAATGTGCAACCACAGCCCATGATGAATGCGGTGTGGGGTTTTCTAGTGGGAAAAGCAGTGGCTGTAGGTTGTTTAAAATGGACTGGCTTTTGCTTCAGTGAAGGAGGAAGTGAACTAGAATAAGAGGAAATGAGAGAAACAGTCATGAGAAAGGTCCCAAAACAAAGCAGAGACAAAAATCCTTGGGAGATGGAATTGATTATGTGTGTTAAAATAAAAGAAAGCTAGTGAAGGAAAACTTTGCTCCAGTATCTCATATGATTACGAGGACAGAATTTTGTGCAATCTTTCTACCAGGTTTGTATCAAAGGTTATACTGCATTTGTTTTGGCCACTCCTCAAAGGCTGCCAATCTAAAAGAACATGAGTATTTGAGGATCCAGAGATTCACAAGTAACTGTCTGAAATTCACCCCTTCTCTGTATCACTTGTGCATTTTCTGACCAAGAGAGAGATCTTCTCCTCATGCTTCTCCTTCTCTGTGAATCCTTCTCCTCTTTGCCTGAAGTTATCTAAGAAGAGTGCAATTAAAGAAACAAGATGAAAGAGACAAGTCCTTGTGTGGTTCTGCTAAGAAGAAGAACCACAAGAACCACAGGTGTGGTTACAGCATGGGGCTCATGAAGCCAACATTCATGACTTCATGTGGATGGAGTGGATCTCATATCAGTTTGCTCTCCGAGTTTCCAAAAGCACATCAGAAAGCAAGATGCTCTTAACATGGAGTAGTTCCTGAATTTAGTATTGTAATAAATGCACCTTCTTGAGTCAAGACTCTGGGAAGTCTGTCAATTTTGTTTGCAATCCTAGAACAGGACAATCTTACCTAACTTCCTTGAGTAGAGATGCAGATTTCCTCCAATATCTTCACAGTTTCCCCCAACTCTCTGGTTGTATTCTACCTTCAGGTGAGACAACAAACATCCCCTACACTACTTTCATCAAAAAGCTCATTCTCTCCTAATCCTCTGCTGGTCCTCACCAGTATTTCAGTTCTAGAGATGTTTATACATGTTGGTTTTCAGTGATCCTAAGTTGCTTTTTTTGCCTAGGTTTTCTCCCCACAGTGTCCAAAGCTGCCTTTGATAGACATTTTCTGTGAAAAGCCACTATGCATTTAAAAAATTTGAATCCATAGCCCTGCAAAAAGACTGATATGATATGTTTTCCTGTTCTAAGCAAAACTCATGTACACTAATAATTTTTTCAGTATTTCCAGGCATTCACAATTCATAAAGATAGAGCAATGAGCTACCACCCAGAAATCCTGGATAAACAGCCACTCCCTATGCACAGGCTACCTGTATAGTACATGGTCTAGTGACCCAGTGATCCTAGACCAACTTGTTACATCATACGTGGACCACATACCCTCACATATATGGTAGCCTGACTCCTTTGATCTCCCAGGCAAACCACAATTTTCCTGGGAGGAATAGGGAAATCTTAGTTGAAACTGTTCTTCTAGCCTAGGCTTATTCATAGAAAAAGAGAAACTAAAACACATGAGCCATGCCATGTGGCAGGTGCAGGGCATTAAAGCTAAGTAGAAGGCTTGACTGAGTACAAGTCTTCCATAAGGCGTGCTTTCCCTGCAAAGTTCCGTTCTCCTGACTTTTTCCAGCCCCATAATCTCTGCTTCAGTCTGCAGAAAAATTCAAAGGATTGTTTGTCTTTCAAGCCAGAGAGAAGACCTCAGCGCAGACTCTCAATAACTGGTCTGTCATAGCACAACAGAACCCCTCCTCTGAGATTTCAGGTTCCTTCCTGTCCTCCTGGAGCACAAATTCACTAGCATCCCATCTAATCAGCAGTGAGTTACTTCCCAGCAGATGCTTGTAAGTAGAAGGAGAACAATCCTGGGAAAGTCATCCTGCAGACTTGGCTACTTCACAGAAGGAAATTTCCAGGGAGAAATAATTTCCTGGTCCCCTTCCTGTCAGTAAAACAGGATTCCCTCAGCAATAGGTTATTGCCTCCCCACACCGAAATGAGGGTGAATATTTTTGGAAGGTCCATGAACCTTGCTTTTCATTAATGGCTTCCACACATTAAGTGGCTGGTCTTTGTAGCTCTCGCACAAACAAACCATTTCTCACTATCTGTACCTATTATACAGCACAACTTAGAAACACAGGAAACAGGACTCTCTTCATCAGTTAGTCCATGTAAATAGCAGGACCTTGAATGTGCCCGAAAGATATCCGCATGACTTGTTCTTGAAACCTCCCAGCGGTGGAGATCCCACAGCCTCCTCAGGTGAGGTGAGCGTTCTTCCCCAGTGCTTAACTTTCCTTACAATTACAGGTTTTTTTCCTAATGTTTAATCCAAATCCCTCTTGCTATGACTCAAAGCTATTATTTCTTGTCCTATCCACATTGGGCTTGTCATACAGATTATTCACTTTCTCTTACATATCTCTCAGCTGCTATCATTTCTGTCTCATTCTTCTTTACTTTCAGATAGAATAACTACATTACCCTCACTCTTCATTCAGAGGTCTTGCTTTCTGGTTGTTCTCATTCTCTTCTGACATCTCCTCTCCAAATAGTTCACATCTCTTTTTAAGGACAATAGCCCAAAGTAGACACAATATATCCCTGGAAGTGTCACTGGTTGCAAGCAGAACTCAGATCATGGTTATATTCTTCCTTCCTTGAGAAGAGGGTCTTTTATTTGGTTTAATCCACAGTGCATCTTCTCTTCTGGCTGTAAAGGGCTACTACCTAATAGCAGTTGGATTTTTCACACACTGTTTAGGCAGTTAAGGAATGTCTTTTTAACATTTTTAGCATTTTAAATGCTTTCCAAGCAGTTCTTGCAGGATATTGTAATTATTAGCATTTGCAGTACAACTGTAAAGAAGAGAAATATTATTGTTGCTATTTTTCCAGTGAAGAGGTTGCAGGTCTGCAAAATGTGCTTTGCAAAGGTATATTTTTTCTTGCACCTTGTGAGAAGAAAAAGCGTTGCTGGATTCTTCTGTACAGTGTTCTGCGGTGCATTGGAATTCTTCTTCCACACAACATGATTATTCAGTGAGTGTGTTCATAGTGCAGATTTCCAAGCCAAGTCTCTCTTCTTAAGGGCTCTCAAAGGTGCTTAACTGCAAGCTCATATGATTAATATTTTGTTCATTTCTGCATTTGCCATTTAAGTACCTAAGTTTTGGTCTTCCACGTGCTCCAGAGCACCTTGCCAAATTCTTTTATCCCTCTTGGGACAGTTGGTCAAGGAGAAAGACAGGATGGCAGCTGGAGAAGATAGGACCGGAAAAGAACCTGAGCGAGAGGCTTCAACACTGAGCAGAAATAAGCAGAAGCATCCATCTTTAGGTCCTACCACATCCAGAACATGGATTTTTTCCAAGTTTTCTTAGTTTACGGTATCACTCTACTGTCAGCAAGCACCTGAAACCCGCTTGTGTCTTACTTCTCTCTTTTGGCTGATCCACCAAAAAAAGTTAGTAAAAAGTTAGTAATTGCTACTAGGTTTTCAATAGCTCAAATGACAGAGGCCTTCGTTCTGCAGCAGAGGTTTCCAGCTTCAAAAGGACATGTACAAATTAGAATTGTTCTGTCTAACCTCATTTGTGCCATGCCTAATTTCTTTTTCCTTTCCTTTTTAATCTTAATTTATGTGTTCTATGCATTATGTGAACAGATAGGCATTGTAAAATGTGCTATGACATCAATTTCCAGCACTGCTAGATTTTTTGCACATGGTGCAATCTGGTGCTGTAGTGGCATGTTCTCATGTGACATAAATTGAAATCACAGTGGGTCATAATGCAGCACAACAGGTGCATCAAAATGTTTTAAATGGGGGGTTTTTTGTTGTTTTTTTTTTTTTTAATCAAGTCAGAATCAAGAACAACGGCAGCCATTAAATTAGTTCTGCATAGCAGCTGGAAAGAGAGGATCAGGGAGAGGATGCTTTTTGCTGTTTGCAATGGGGATGCAAAGGCAGTTGTGCAGTGTAAACCACATATTTTTTTTCTTTCATGTGCTGTGATAAAAGTAGTTTTCTTAGTAGTAAAACATGTTTCATTAATACAATGTTTAAATAATTAAATACAGCAACTCTGGAGGCGATGGCCAAGATAAAAGTTTGTAGGCAATCCATTATTGTGATCAGACAGTACTTCTTAAAACCCATGGAGATACAATTTAGTAATTTAACTTCTGAAGTCAGTTGTTTAATAAACTATTACATTTTAATATGGTTTTGTTCTTGTCAAAGGGAATGATTCATTTCCCCTCTGTCAATTGTTCCAGCTGAAGTTATTAGTGGTTCCAGGGTGAGGTGATGCTGGGTTCTTGTTTGAATATCACTACTGTGCTGTTCCCTTTCTCTAGACATTACCATTGGAACGTTACATGAGTGACCTTTAGTGGTTATAATTATTTTGTAGGCAAAGTAACTGCCATCATTTGTGTCTTCAATATTGGCATATTTCATTAGGTTTCATTCTGTTGGCAGAGAGTTAGATACTGGTTAAAGGGAATATATCATTTGTTGTACTAGGATTAAATGTATATTAGTATACTCTAATAATGGATGTCCCAGAAAGAAACTTGGCAAAACAATTAAACAGAAGAAATATAACAGCAGATAAACTAAACAATACCTCTGCTGCTATCTGAGTTTTTCATAGTTTTAAAAACCTTTGTTTGCTCCAGTTTCAATATGATCCTCTCATTCATTTTCCTTTATTAAAAAAAAAAAGCTTTTGTAAGAAACATATTCTTAAAAAAAAAGAAGAATGTGTTTCTATTTACTGGTCTCTCCCTTCCTATGAAGATTTTTAGTTATGTAATGTTGGGGTATAGGTTTAGTATTGTCTGCTGGGATCCTTCTGCAAGTTGCTGCCAACTGATAAAACAATGTTAGAGACAGACTTGGTAATCAGTTAGATCGTTCTCCATATGCCCATCCATTACTGATAGCAATCAAGGGTGGTGAACATTTCCATGCTACTTGTGCACAGAACAGCCCAGGGAGCAAAGACCAGGACAGCAGCACCCGCTGTGCCTTGTGCTGATCGCTGCAACTCACCTGCTGTGGAGACTGTCATAGTGCAGGGAGACAGGTCTGTGAAGATTAGGGAGCAAGGGCCTTTCCGCAAGCATTTGCTTATCACTAGCCTTGGTGACACGTGGGATTATTTGTGGCCAAGTCCTTTACCACAGCACTTACAGTTCTGAGATAAAAAGCATGCACCAGAGTCCCCACCGCCTCTCCAGCTGAGATGGAAATTGGCATTATTTGAAATTCAAGGAGTTTTTACTGTACACAGGAATAATCCAAATGTGGAACGGGATTTGTTATTAACTGTAAATCCCCTTTCCCCTAAGAAAACTAGAGTAAATGCAGGAAATAAGCTCCCATTTATATACCATAGAGACAATGCTTCATTGTCACTTATATTTTAAAGTCACAAGCAAAAAGCAAATGGAAAGTGGGAGCAAATATCAAGGTGTCAGTGGCATTGATCCTTCCACAGTGCAGTCAATAGAAATTTTGTAGCTTACTTGCAACCAATGAGAGACAGCTTACATACAGGAGATATTTGATGGTTTATTCTCTAGAACATGTGTTAGTTTGTACCCAAGTCAAAAAGGGGGGAAATACTTCACCTCTTTTTATACTATTAACTATACAAATTTTGTATTTATTTACTCTTTACATTGCAATATTTTAATAAACTTTTAAATATTTCTTCAAACACACAAGTAGGAACCTATGTTAGTAATTCCAAGAGTACATTTCCAGACTGCCTGAAGTTTATTGTTACTAGGTATTTATGAGGCAAGCAAGATTTTAAAAAAGAATCTCATTAAAAATACTACAGAAATTTTGCTCAGTCCAGCTTAATGCCATTATCATCAGGTTTCCCCTCACCAGGGAGCATTCCCAAAAACATTACTATTCTCTCACAGATATGTGCAAACTCCTAGGCAAATAATAACTTTCCTTCCTTGCATTTATTTCTCCTTTTTAAATTTTATTTAGGGCAGCATGTGCCATAGTTTGCCTGGGGTCCCACATGGCAAAAGCCATCCTGGCTTTCTCTGTATCCTGACACAGAATTTACTGCAGATATAGTGTATGTTATCAAACCCACATAGCCATTCTGGTCTCTAAAAGCGGTCCTCAGCATTGCCCATTCCGCTTTTCTATCATTTGTGTTCCAATTAATTTCCCTTTTGTTTGACAGTCTCATGATTTCAGCCTTACAGAAGACCATAGGCAGAATGCACTTGCTTTGCACTTGCACTTACAATTTTGGCTTCATTTTATTGGGCATCTTTTCTGTAAGAATCTGCACGAGTTACTGAACATCCCCCTTCCCACAGTGATATTATTTTCTCTCTGTTTTGGACACTATCTCAAACTCTCTGACCCAGATAGACATTTTCTTCCAACACCTAAACTGCATGCACTGGACTCATACTGAGTAAATCACACTGAGCATTTGTGTCCTAGGAATATTTGTCAATACCATTGTTATCTTGTTTGGCATGGTTTTGTTTTACTTCTTGTTCCTGTGACTCTGCAGAACTGTGGGCATGCTGCAACCTGTTGCATGCTGCAAAGAGTACAAACCTATATTTATTTTAATATTTTTATCTCTATTAGCATTTACTTGCTTGTTATGCCCTATGAGTTCTAAAAAGATGTTTTCTGCATAGGAGAATGTAGATGCAGGGAAAAGCTAGTTTGCTATCAATATGCTAGTTAGTGTGAATTTCTGCCAAATTAGATCTCCCTTTTTTGCAAACTGACTTTGGATATATACACACAAATTTTAACAAACTCCTATACCTTGCATGCGTAACGCTAGACGTATTTAGTGTGTATACAATAGCAAAATCTTCCTTGTTTTTCACAAAGTGGAGACATAAGAAACAATGGTGTTTGTGATACCTATGCATCACTTTTAGCATGATGGTATCCTAGGCACTGGCATAATAGAAGCATCAGATAAAATAATAATACTCAAACGATGTTTGCAAAGTTGAGCTCGTAAATGTCAAAGGTGATTTGAAGTGGACAAGAGTGAGTCTTAACAAATCAAGTAGGGGCTGCTGGCAATTGTTTCTCTTTTCAGTTCTCTTATTGAAACTAATATTGGACAAATTGAAAGAGTGATTGCCTTAGAGCCTTTGCAATGTCTTCACCAATCTGTTGCCCATTTCCATAAAAAATGGGAGTGAAAATGGCAGCTGACTTATTTTGACCTCTCTCAATTTCACAGGAGCTCCTGTCGGAGGACTGAAAAAGCAGTTTTTCAAACAGACCATTATCTTTCATAGCAAGTTAGTCGGCAGAGAAATTGAAAAATATCAGTCAAATAATCTATTTAAGCTTGGTCTTTCTGTATGCACTATGATGTGAATGGAAGCAAACCAGCAACAAAAAAAAAAGAGAAAAGATTAAAAAAAAACACAACAAAACAAACCCAAACAAACAAAAAAAAACCCCCAAAAACAAACCAAAAAAAACCTCAGCCTCAACCTGAAAGTGGATGAACAAGAGGAGTTAGCTCCTTTACCAGGCTTTTTTTGCTTTGTTTTGTCAACTTCTTCTTCTGCCCCTCTGTCCTTATGATTTGATTGACAGCATCATAGCAAGATAAGATGCTACCTGGAGTGCCTGAATCTTAGTCATCCTTATCTTCTTGACTAATTGGTTTCTACCCTAATAGAATCATGGACCAATGGATCTTTTGCTCCACTTGACTCCTTAACTCATTTTCTTTCCATCTAGTATCTTTCCCTAGGTTCACCAAGGTGTCACCGCTTTCATTCCATAAAGTAGCTGCAGAAACACCTCCTTCTTCTAAGATTTAGAATCATGATTTTTTTCTTCTTAGAGATTTGCAATCCTACTAAAGTTTCTCTTCTTTACAAAGGCCAAGACACATTTTCCATGCATATGAGAGGTGTGCTGATGCTTAGTTTCTCTCAACTTTGTCTGTAACCAACAACAGAGATATTCATTTCCCTTGAAAGGAAGTCAACTAATTCAGTACAGAATTCACTCTTAGGAATTTTGTTTCTCTTCTTATTCTCCTAACCTTCTTTCTAGTTCCTTCTTTCAAGTACCTTAAATTAGGCAGAGAACTGGGGAACCCTTAAAACCCTCAGGACTCTATTCTATGCTGCAGCTTCCTCAGCCTAACTGGGACTACTCAGCAAATACCAGAACGCACCAAGTAAACAGCTGGGACCGTATTTCCACCCCAGCTGTCTTCCATCAGGCTGATTCTTTCTGCCTCAACCTCATGTTGCTCAAAGGTATCAAGACCCTATAGTTGTCTCTTGTCTCCCACATCTTCCAGTAATACACTTCTGTTATCCATAGTCAGATTAACTGTGGGGTTTCAGAGGTTCTCTCATTACTGTTTCTAGCTATCACTCTGCTTGAATTTCTAGTTCTAACCTTCTCTGACTGCTGTTTAGTCACTAATCTATTCTTGTCTTTGGGAGTAGATATCTCTCAGCCTCCTTTCACAGAAACTAGGCACTTCATACAGAAAATCATGATTTCATCTGAGAAAGGTGTTTAACCTTTTTTTGAATCACAGTTACAGATGATTCTTCTTGGCTTAGTTTCATGGCTAGAGGTGCCCAGGTGCCCTTCCTTAAAATTTCATTTGCTTCTAAACATAACCTTTCCTGCTGTGAGACTTAAAAAAGACATATTATTCATCTTTAGAATATCTTAACTAAGGAATTTGGCTGAAATTTCAAGGTTAGAGGGCTGTTATTGAAAATAGGACTTATCTGGTAGTGAGTTCTGGGTTATTTAATGTAATGTGATTGCTGTATCAGAAGAAGATTCTTTAAAAAAACAGATGCAGGGTTTTTCACCAACAACAAAAAAAATCACGTTTCTTATTGTGGGACTAGAAAGAACAATTTAGACTTTGGAGAATTCTTCTCACTTTTTTGCCTTCTTCCATTGTGAATCTTCACCGTATTTAATTTAGGACACAAACTTACTAGAGTTAGTCAGATGAAGAGTATCAGACTCATTTGTTTTCTATCGGCAGTAATAGGATAGAGCCAGGGAAGGAACTGAGTGAACAATAAAGACACTAAAATAGCAAACCCAGAGACAGTTACAGCTGCTATTCTAAGACCCATTGGAGATAAGTTATTTACTGACTGGGTTATAAAGTTATAATGCCACAGCAGCAGCTCAAGTTTTCTGCAGAGCTGTCCTGATTTCCAGTGAGTTATCACATGGTTGTTGTGTTACAGCAAAATAGTTCTCTGTAACTGGCAACCATTAGGTGATGTGCTGCAGCTGAGTCAGACCATTTGTTTGGCTCCTGATTTCAGAAAAGTTGATCTTCATGAAGGTGCAAAGTTACATCACTGTGGTTATGTCTGCCAAGCTCAAAAGTTGACCCATATTTTGCCAGTTTTCCCCTACTGTGTGGCTTTTCTCCAAAGGATTGTTTTATTTTAATTTAATTTATTTTATTTTTATTTCAGTTTTTTGGACTTTAGGACACCAGGGCTATCCAGCTACTAAGGGATAACATAAACGGATTAAGCACAGGTTCCAACAAACAGTATTCTCCCTCCAAAGCTCAGGTGTTGTGGATCTACAGAATTTGCAGACTGAATATCATTATTTCATTCACAGACAACCTTCTATTCCCACGAGGTTGTAATATTAACCTCCTACTCTTCTGTCTGTCCTTTCTAAACTCAGACTTTTTTTCCTCTACACTCCCCACAGGGATTCTGAGAATGACTCAGTTCTGATCAGAGGTTCTCACTAGTCAGAATCTAACTGTGGCAATAAGTTTTTATAAAGATGTATCTAAACCTAAACCTGAAATAAGAATTTTATTTCTGTAATTATTAGTTCACTGCATGATGCAATGCATGCATATTTCATACTTATTTACTCCAGAAGAATGGAGTGAAACAAAATATAATATACCTTTTATCTACATTTGTCAGTCCTTTACCTTGTGCAAGATTTAAATATCAGACAGTGATTACCAGTGATATGCAGATCCCCTACGAAAAGTCTCCTTGATATTTAAGGCAAGAATCAGGATATAGTCATTACTTTCATTGCATCCAAGTTTTTGCTCTTGGTGTTTGGTTTTCCCTCTAGAATCTTTTCTGCATTCACAAAGGAAGACACAAGATTTTTGTGTAAGTGGATAACAGTGACGATGAAACAGGACTGTGTTAACTACTGCAAACAGCTGGGCTGACCAAATAGTGCCTTCCAGGACAGGTCCATTCTGTGCCTTTGCAGGTGCTGGTAAGTTCAAAATGGCATAGTTCACCTCTTGGACAGGCACGGCATTAGATTTCAAAATCTTCATCCTTGGTAAGAAACCAGAATAAAAGGGCATTGTCGCAGACAGCAGCATGGGAGGTAGGGCTTAGAGCATTTGGAAAGTGAGCTATCTCTGAAAAAGTATTCATTGTGACCTACTGTCCTCTTATTCCATTTGCAAGGCTGTGGTCCAGCAGGTTTGCAGTCTCCAGGGTCATAAGTCCACATACATAGACATTTTTCTTCCATCCCAGCAGTTCTCTCTCTGGAAAAGTATGATTTTTGCACAGTTCCTCAGCTGATACAAGGGAAGTGGCTGATGTTGAGTGGCAATAAATGGTGGCAGTGTCCTGGCCAAGAAATGACTCATTCCCAAGCTTGTGAAAGGGTGAGCAGGCAGTATCCTGCCCGGCCCAGGGATGGGAACCAACAGTGCCGACCATTCGGGGTACGAGATAGGCCTCCCCTTCTGTCTGTCTGCAGGAGCCATGGCTTGCCTCAGACGCAGCTTTGAGTACTTTAAGCTGCAGTACTTTGTGGGCGACAGGCTCTTTTCCAAAAAGGCTTTCTCACACAGACATCTCGCCTTCCTAGTCATGCCACCCTTCTTTTTTCTATTCTCAGAGTATTCTTTTTCTGGGGTTCAGTGGAAGCACAGCAATCCCCTGAATGTGACCTTTATAAAGATGGGAGAAGGGTAAAAAGTACTTCTTTTTACTGTGTCCTTTACCTTGTCACTGTGATTTATAAAGAAACAACAGCCACTGAGCTTTCTCACTTTTATCTTTGTTTTATTTTTAATTTTAGCAGTATCAAATCATGATACCCTCCCCCCTTTTCACGAACACTTTCTAGGGAACTCGCAACTGGCAGTATTCAGAGCTCTTTCTCAAAGGGCTGACTGTCTTTTTCTTGTGTGTTTGTCAAGAAGTTAAGTCCTGTAATTGCTTATGAGAAAAAAAAAAATTAGAGAGTATGATTCAAATGTCCCAACCTCCTGTCATTAAACAGCTTCCAATCTTTTGTCCCTTTTGATGTCATAATCCTAGCAGTTCTCCAAACTCTTGGGGACTTATCTAGGGAAAACACGAAAATCAATACCTGAAAAACAAATGGGTTCAAAGGACAGAAAAGAAATTTTTATGGTTTATTCATATGTTTAAAGGAGACAAATAAATACATTGTATAAGCACAAACATATATAACAGTTGTAAGTTCCTCTATACCCTGCTGTCTTCAAGGGGGAATGAAGAGGCAGTTTTAGTACACTAGTTAATAGCACAGACTGATTATCAGAATTCCAAATATTTTTTTCTATATTGTATTATCTTATGTTTTGGCGTTTTTTTTCTGTACTTATACATGTATATCTGACATATTATCAAATGCTGTGTAAAATTTTATAGATCTGAATTGCACTTTCAACTTGCCAGTCATGTCAACTCCAGATATGAATTTTTTTTCCTCTTGTAAAACCTTGCTTTTAAAATATGGATATAAAATAGCAATTAGAGTGCTGTGTCAATTAGTGTCCACTATTTCAACCTGCTGCTTTCCCTTAGAGCAGCTTATACATTACACTCTATTCATGCTGTGGAACTACCATGCCCTAGAATGAATACAAACTAGGGATAAAAAGCTTTTTGTTTCAAGGCTCCACAAATGTGGAATCAGTTACCAGTTGATTTAAGAACAATTGAGAGCTTTTCCTGTTTTAAGATGGAACTGAAACAATACTTCATGATGACTAGAAGTTGTTGTAATTGTTTTAATTGATGTTATTCTAGAGTTATCTTGAATTATGCTTTATTTATATGCATTTGTTTATCACAGGTCATGCTTGAAAATGGGCTTTCATCTCAATTTGCATAGTCAGCTAACAAATATACGTATGTATGTGTATCAGCTACACTTGTTTATATTTGACAGCAAAACCATATGTACTCTACATCTATTTCTTGCCTTTATGTTTGTGCTATCGATTAAGACATCTGAGTTTGATTTCATCTTGACTTTTAAGTTTTCAGGAAAACCAAACAAGTATGTATCTAATAATATCAGCCAAATTATTGTTTGGCTCACAGTGCACAAATTAAGTTAAAGCACTGAGCACATATAACTGCTTTATAAAGCAGTTCACTCTTTATTTGCAGGGCTTTACTCCTGTACTGTGTTGTCTTTTAGCAGCATTAACATTCAGAAATTATTTCTGTATCTCTAAAGGCGAATGATGTATTAAAAACAATGATAACATCACTTGCAGAGAAATCCAGTCTGGAGTCAAGTATTTATTATCATAGCTGATAAAGTAATGGCATGTTTAATTTACACTCTCTGGGAATGATAAATATCTACGTAAGTATTTGTGCCTGTCTTTAAATATCTAGCAAGTAAACTAGCCAATATATAAGAGGAATAGAGAAGAAGAGCAAGTCATTATTTCATCTGTTTCATTTACAAACTCAGAAGTCACAAATGTGCAGCTGGGAAATGTGTTTGTCTCAAAGCTTCAAATCTGTGACATGTTAATTCATAAATAATTGCAGTCACATGGTCTTCCTCGAGGGCATTAGCTCAGTATTCCCAGTACAGTACACTCACTTGTAATAGAAAAGAGTGGACAAAAGTGGTTTTCATAAATCAGATAAAATTGATCAATAAATCCAAAACATCTTTCATTATTTCTAACAGAAAATGAGCTTAGTTATGTAAGCAACATTTTTTAAACTTGAATGATCTTTGGAAACTGGCAGGTGAGGAAATAAAGGGCAAGACTGCATTATTTTTGGTTATGGAATCTGTCAGCTAAATGTTTCATAGTCCTGGACCAAAGAGTGCTCTGACTTGCATCCCATGCTACCCATGGACGACCTTATATCCAGATACTAAATCCTTCCATTAAACAAGAGCACTTTTCTATTGTTACAGTCATATGATAACATCGCTTGTGTCATTGTCTGAATGCAGCTGTTTGCAAAAATATAGGCTTTTTCCCAAAAAATGTTGTCTTTGGTACTCTGACTGCAGAGTGAACAATACAGTATGAAAGGAACCTGAAGGAGCCGTTAGGGTCCATTGTGTCAATCCAGCTGCTGCACATGCATATTAAGTCCACATTTCAAAATGCTTGTGAAGCTTTTTCTGTTTGTTTTGTTTTGTAGTCCATTTTTCAGCATTCATACTTCTTCCATTTTCCTTGTTAGAATACCTAAACCACTCTGAGCTAGCCTTTGGACAAATACCAATTTTAATTGAAAACCACTTTAGCTACAAAAGAGTTATATTTTTTAAATCAGGTGAAATTTAGAAAAAAATTCACAAAGATTTGGTAGAAAAAAAATTTTTTTCAATTGGTTACTAAAATAAGCATCTTGTCTCATCTGAGAGCTGGTTGTCAGGTTCCAGTCAGCTTTGGATTTAGTCTCCTGAAAGTAAGAATTAGAGTGGAAACCTGACTGACCCTGATTGTAGCTATTATTGTTCAAACCACCACAAATTTCTCTTTATAAGAAGAATGTTTTGTTCAAACATCAGATTAATTCACTGTAGACATATGTTTGTCAACCAAAATTTCATATTTCTAATAATTCATTTGCTAGAATACTTTGAATTCAGAGAATCAATCTTCTGAGTGTAGCATAAGTACAGCATTACAAATGAGAATGCCAAATTTAAACTGTTTAGTCTGGGAATTTATTGCTGGCACTGGAATGGTTGTTGGCAGAACACGTCCATATAGGGGGTTTGTTCAGCTTCTTCATTTCCAGTCTATGTCATTAAGCAGTGGTTTGAGGACACTTAGTATTTCAGTGCAGTAGACAACAAAAACAAAAACATACCCGCTATTCCTTTCTGTTAATTGTAAATTCATATCTCAGAATTTTGGCCTTAATATTAATCTGGTTTGCATTTGTACACGGGAATTGCTAAGAGTAATTTACAAAGTTTGTCAATAAAAATGGCCGTTGTCCTGGATTTTGATACAAGTTCTAATGCTCATTTTGCAGATGTTGATATTTTAACAGCCCAAGCTGAAGAAAGGGTGTTGATCCAACAGGTAGTATTGGGCTAGGGGCTTTGTGTTCCTGAAAGAAATTTACTTTAGCATTTGCCATGCTCCAAGCAAAGAAAGGGTACGCTTAGAGTATAAAGTGTGCTTTTACTAGTTAATGGAAAGTATGGAGATGAAGGTTCAAATGGCTTTATAGACAAACCTTGCCCTTGCCTGCAGCATGCTGCAGAAAAGTGTAAGGCACAACCAGTCACTACTTAGGCACAAGAGTCACCCTGTGTCTGGAAGGCCTGAAAACTTCTGTTTCCAGCTGACACCCAAATGCACACCAGTCACCGGCTGCTCTGAGAATGGGAAATGTGGTCACATCTCTAAATGCATAAGGTGGATACATATCAGTATTAACTAAAGCCTGGAAAACACATCTCTGCATTTTGTCTTTCAGATCAAGACAGGAATTACAGATGGGGGAAAAAAATTAACAATAGCAAATAAGCCTCTCTTTGTACTGCACAGGGTCAGAGAATCAGAGTGCTATTTACCAGCAAACATGCCCCGTTCAGGTCGTTCAGCCCGGTATTTTTTTCTCCTTCCCTAATGCATTGTGTCAAGAGTGATTTCATTAAACTTAAAACATTGCTGATAGATCGACATTAAGTCTGGCCTTAAAATCCTGCCATGAAGGTGGTTCTGGAAAACTTCTTGATGGTTTGCTCCATGTCCTTACTCTTCCTACAGTCATAAATATTTTCCTGATATTTAACCCTATTATCTATGTTGCAGGTGAAATCCATTACTTCTTGTTTTGTCCCCATTGACTAATGAGAACAACTGGTCCCTTTCCTATTGGTAACACCCTTTTATGCAATTATCAAGAGTTATTTTGTCTCCCTTTTTGTTTCTCTTCTCTAGCCTGAACATATCACAACCTCTTAAGCTTCCTTCCAGGCCTTGTTTTTAAAATCTTTTATCATTTTCAATGTCCTTCTCTTAAGTCCTTTTAATTTGTCTGTAGCCTTTGAAAAATGTGGTAGCCCAAACTAAATGCGTCTCTCTGGATGAAGCTCAGCTGAACCAAACAGAGTGGAAAAACTGTCTTCCTTGTATCAGACACAATGCTCCAATTAACGCAACCTAGGGCAGCGTTTGTCTTTTCTGTGACAGTATTGTCTTTATTGCTTGTTCAATATATTGTCCATTATTACTCCTACTCCTTTCGCTGGAGTTTTCTGATCTAACTAGTTTTATCTGTAACTTTGATCTTTCCAGTCTTAAGTTGTTCCACCATCTGCTTTAAGTTTCCATACAGCCACATATGCTTCCCATCTTCATACTTATTTGTATGTGGCTTTTGCTGATCTGAATCTTTGTCCTAGTGCCACCAATGTGCCCTTAGCCATTGGAGTAATTTTGCTATATCATCTGTGGGATAGACCTGTTCCAGTAGCTGAAATCTTTCATCAGCAATACCAGAGCCGCATCAGATGCTTATATCCATAAAATCTCAGCTATTGCTACTATGTATGTAGGGATTAAAAAATTATACATATACATGTTATTTCCTTGGAAAAGGAATATTTCATTGCACGTAGCTAATCAATGATCTACGAAAACAGCAAGGAGGCAAGAATGTAATTATTCAAAACACAAATTTTCTTATTTGCATGGACTTGTGGTATTTTGATGTGGTACCTCTTTCCACCTTGATTATAAAAGCAAATATTCAGCAATCTACTATGAACCAGAATTTCAAAACTTTGTTTCGAAACCTGGACAGGTGATGTTCCAGAACTGGGATATGCATGCATTTCCAACCCATCTGGGAGGCAGGCGGGAGGGAATGCAGCTACCATTGAATTCCAACCCACTGACTTTGCAGGACTAGCTACTTCTAGGCTTGCTGGCACAAAAGCCTTGGGAGACCGCTTTCTGTTGGAACTGCTACAGTACTACTCTTTCGAAACCCAGATTTGGGGGGCTGCAGCTCAAGTTTTCAGGGCTTCTCTTTCTTCAGCAGTAAATGTGGAAGACTTCAGAGGCCCAGAATGGACCAAGGAAATATTCTTCAAATTAGATCTTTAATAGAACAATATTTGTCAGTTTTGGGGGCAAAATTCAGGTTCAGTATACTGATATTTTTTCTCAGAATATATTGTTTTGTTAGGAACTCTGTGCACACCCTCACAAAGACTTCTGAAGTACCTTTGTTTATCTACACACATCTGAATCTTTCTAGGGGTTTTCATGGTGTTTTTGCTGCAGAGGAGAGCTCAAAAGTTCCTTTTACTCTTACTTACCTTTTATTTCCTTTACTTTTTATTGTTCATGAAAGAATGCTCTTTGCTCTTGCTGGGCTAACAAAGATTTATACCCTTTATTCATTTCCTTTCCCCTCCTAACATGAACCGGAACAGTTTGCCTTACTCAGATTTCCAGAGGTATGTCTACCTCCCTTGCTCAAAATGCATTCCCAGGAGCAGACAAGAGCTCATTGTGCCTGCACGCAACCCACACCAGGGCCTTGGGCAGCCAGCCCAAACATGCCTGGCAGGGTCCTAACCACCTTCTTACATATTAATACCACCTAAGAATGCCCTGTGTGTTTGAGCTCACGGGATATCGCGTGTGCTAGAGAAGCGTTTTCTGCCCAGGCATTCGCCGTGTGCAGAGCTGGGTCCAGCCTGGGTGACAACTATGGGGCACCCCTCAGAGAAAGAGCTATTCCTCTTCTCAGGGTGAAATGGCATTGCCAGCACAGTCAGTCTAAGGCGTTTTAGAGCAAGGAGTAGGATACCCAAATATGAGAACTTTCAATGTATAATAAATGTCTATACATATACATGTTAATATTTATAACAACACACATTTCTCATGGAGGAGGATTACTAGGGAAAGAGAGAAGTTTTTCTTTTTTCTTTTTATTTTCATTTTTTCTTCTTTTAATCTTGTTTTTTCTCTTTTTCTTTCTCTTTTTTTTTACTTTTTCAAAGGAGAAAAAGAGAAAACAAAGTCTGTCTTGCTATATTCTCACTCTGGAAGTACAAAGCAGCACTGAGATTTCTGTAAAAAAATGTTGATAACTCCATATGGTAGAAAGTCCACGTAAACAATGACTTTGAACAGGCCACATGCCGAGACAGTGACACTAGGTTAGTGTAGCTATCCCCTCTAGCACAGCTGTAACTTATGCCAGCAATAAAGCCTTTCTGACTGTGTGTTACTCCCCAATTCTGAAAGCAAAGAATTTTTATCAATAACAGTACTTTTAGATTAATATAGTTGCTTAAACATTAAAGCTTCTGCAGCGTAGCATTTAGCAGCACAGTTAAAATTAAAACCATGAATAAACACCCCACCTCAGATCGACATTATGTTATGAGCCACTCCTAATACAGACCTGACCATTATTTTACCACTGCATATGCCACTGACATTGCCTGTAGGAATAAAATGTTTGCCTGTACAGTGGGTCTGTATTTCAGACCCAAGTCTCCCAAATGAGAGTGGGAATCAAACCCAATATATCGTGACTGAGTCATGGTAAAGATCTTTTCAAGTCTGAGAAAAGTGTAACTCGCAGAATAAATTACCGTACACAACATTTGCTTTTGGGCCAGTTAGCCAGTTACTACTTTGCAAGAATCATTCAAGTGCTCTTATCTCCTGTTCTAAAAGGCTTGCTTTGACGTGTTCAAACATTAGCTGCTTGTTACAGGAAGACTTACTTTCCAGGAATACAAAGATTCAGTCTTTCATCAAACTTTTCCTAGCGGTACATTTACTCTCCCTGAAAAAATTGTTTCTGTTGATATAGTTCAACTACACTGAAGAAGAAGAAAAAGTTCAGTTCTGAGCAGATGGTTAGGATGACTGACTGTAAGCCAGGGCTAAAAAATTACTAAATATTGCTTGTGTTAAGAGCACTGTAATTTCTCTATATATCTAGTTCATGATTCTTTAGCTATTTTTTTCCTCCTCAAGAAAAATAGGAGTTAGGAACTATTTCAAGATGTTTTGTCTTTTTCTTTTCTTGTTTTTTTTTAATCATGTTTTTACTATCTTCTATTTATCATAGCATTTCCAGCAACAGGAGGACCACAAAAAAGTTTTGTTCTGTGATGTAGGAAGTAGTTCTCCAGAAATGGGACCAAGATAGAAATCTCCCTCATATTATGAGCATATAAGAAAAGACTCTCAAGAGTCTCAAACATCTCTTCATTCTCAAATATTTCTTCTCATTTATTTTAGACAGCTAAAGGTTTAAGTCTTTATTGCTGTCACTTTTGGGAGTTTCATTCTTAATATATTAGGACTGATGAATAAGGCATGGGACATTCCACAATATGCCAGCTGGGGGATTATGCAGCTGGACAAAATTATCCCCATTAGTTTAGTTTTTTTAAATGATAAACCTTCTTATTGTAGCTGAGAAACAGAGACATTATAGAACACAAATAGGGACATAATAGGACAAAATAATTCCATAAAAATAATATTTTAATTTCGAACAAATGTGCCTTTAGCCAGAATGTTTGTGAAATGTCTTGTGATTACTGCAAAATGGGAATAGAAAGTGATTTTGAATTCTGAAATATGATGATTTAGAATAGAAAATCTGACTTTGAGTTACTTGCACTCAGAGAAACACAAAATGCAATATGTTCTGCTCCAACTAACCAGCATAACAATATTGAATGCCAAACCTTGACTATCAAGTACTTGCAATGAAGTTCTCATAAATGATACACCCTCATTCAGGAAATAATTCTGAATAATAAATCTAAGAAAGTCGTAAATTGCTCTCATACAATTCACAAATAGAAAAAGGAAATGAGGTTTGTCTAACAAATTATTTGGAGTGAATTATGCATCCAGCAGCTACCTTAAAGTCAGTAACCTGTATTTTTTGAAATTTGTATGGGATGTCTTCTCTAAAGATTTTGCAATATAATTACCTAGATCAGTCATTTCCCAGCTGAATCATCTATGGCAGCATCAATGTGCTTATGTATTCCTGGACAAGACTGCTTTATACACCTTTTCCTTATGCCACTTCCATATTACCTTTCTAAGCAGATTTGTCACCTGTTCTGGGAGACACTGTGGCCTCCATTTCCTTCAGTGACCTAAAATAATTAAGAGCTAAATCTCCTGTCTTCAAGGACTTTTGCATAATCTGAAATTTATGCACATGAGTAGTTTCATTGATTTTAGTGGGTCTATTCATGGGAGTACATTTAAGAAAACTTATTTGAAGTTTTGGGCTTTTAGGAGATTTGTCTTCTAACTTTACACGCTTCCTACTTTATCGGTAAATAGATCGTTATTGCTCAGCAATGTCTGAAACATACACCGCTAGCCAAAGGACCTAGGAATTATGTATAATAAAAATCTTCAATAAAATTAACTGATTTTGCTTGCATTTGTATAATTATTTTCAGTTAGATGTTTGTGATCTAGATGGAAACATATTAAATCAGAAAAAGAACCCGTGTGTTCGGATTTTCTTTTGCTTTTGAAGGGTACTTTGGTCAGATTCCCAAAAAAACCTCAGCATTTCATTGCAGATTACAGAGGTGCTTTACCTTTACAGAGGTAGTAAATTTGGCTCTGAGCATTACAAAAAACTATGTATTTTTCCAGCCATTTGTGGAAGTAACACTGACACCAGAACACGTATAAATGAGGATGACTGTAATGCATTTCACTGCTTGTAACCTATACAGACAGCACTGGAGTGCAGCAGTCAGCTGAAGGAGCTGGCTTTTGGAAGGGAGAGGCAGAAGGAAAATCTAAATGGGTTAGCTGTTAAGAACAAGAAGCTTTTGATTTAAGAAATATTAAAACTGAGTTCCTGGATTTTATTCCTGACTCACACCGAATTAATATATTTTCCAAAACCACGACACTGTATTTGCAGGATTTATTTAATATTAATGGATGTATTAAAGGGATAAACTAGTACCTGAAGATGCTTTTAATTTTTTTTCCCAGGTTTTTGTTTCAAAAATGCAGAAGCTGCTTCTGACCTAATTGATCAAATCTGCTGTTCTTCAGGAAACAGTGCAAAATATCTTCTTTTCAAGGCGGATTAATTTGGGGACTGGTGAGAGAGAGAAAGGTAATATATGCTAGAAGAAGTGCCAGAATTTGAAATGGAAATGAACCTCCAGCATAACATGCATTTTGATATTGCTCATACGATTATTCAGAACTTGTATTTCTTCGTTTGGATGCATAAAAGTAGTTAAAAATGTCTGTTACAAGTATTTTCTTCCTGCTACTTTTACAAATTTCTTGGAAAGAGTATTTTTCAAAGTTATCTTATGACTCTTAGAAATTTCTGCTTCTAGGAAATCTCACACAAAGATAAGCTTATTTATTAAATAATTTCACCAATTAAAGAAAAAATGTTTGGAATAAATTATTTCTTTTTATTAGGGATTTTTGCAGAAAAGTCCAAGTATTTTATCCCAAATCTACTCAAAAAGTTTATTTTTCTTCCAGCAGCAAAGTTCATCTGTTCGCTTACTACGATAATTATATAAATATTTTAATCACCAGACAAATTACTGTAAAGAACTCAGCTTACTGTAAGAGAATAGTTATCACCTATCTGTTAAAGTATTTAATTTGAAGAAATTTTACAAAAAGCACTACAAGATTTTCTTACTGTGCATACATATGTTTCATAAACTAAAGGATTGCCTTTCATGCACTTAAATTCTGATTTTAAAAACCCGAAACTATTTATCTCATTATCATTTAACATTATCTCCTGGTTCTTTAGATGAAGTACTGAACAAAGAGTACTGAGACCCTTCCCAAGAGGTTGACCTTTCCCCCTGTGATCTAACCTTGCTTTCCTCTCTTTTCTTCTTTTTAATAACTGCATGGACACCATTTATTGGATACAAGAGGAATAGCTTACATAAGGACACATAACCCAGGACTCATTTTAATATTCATGAGGTCACTGGAGTTATTAAAGAAATTCAAGTAGGTAGTGAACACTGGATTGCATTCCTCCACCATATATCTTTTATCTGGCTGTTAAAGTGAAGCGTTACTAATGCAGTTTTAGGTTCTCCTTCTTTGGAATTGAACTCTTTGGTGGACATGTAATACATGCTCTAGATTCTCCAGTGTGCGTACCTACATTAACAACCGCAACTATTTAGAGTTGCTACCAGGGTCCTAAAGATGTGAGAGTTCCCAGACCCAGCATGTTAGCTTTGAACTCACTGAAAGGAAGAAACAAATAATTTAGGAAGTTCTCCCCTCAAGTCAAAATCTAGAGGCTCATTTCCCACATCAGATTTTTTTTTCAAAACTTGCTAGGAAAGGCCAGATTTAGATTTCAAAAACCACGAGGTAAAAAGGAACCCCTTATTGTTACTGGGGTTTTTTTCTGTAGAAATCTTGACATTTTCCAATTGTATCTCTCTACAAAACAAGAGATAATTTTAAGAATAAAAAATACAATTACTACATGAAAGGAAACGACATTCAAATGTTGTTAATTAAATAAGGGAGTGGATGTCAATGTTAATGTGTAGGTACATAAAAAGAACCTTATTTTGCAGATGTATGACAGGGCTCCCTGAAGAACACGAGTTTTTCTATATTAATTCCATGGTAGTTGAAAGCTACATAATCAAAAACACCTTCTAAGTTTGGCAGAAATTTAACATTGGCTGTTTAAAATAAAAGGTCTGTATGGAAAGTTCAGTTTTGTTTTGTTGGCTTTTTTTATTCCCCTAGGGTGATTGTGGTGGAGGAAATATTTTTATCCAGGCCTCAGGAAACAGTGGTCTGGCTGCAGTGGTGCGGATGGTTACATGAACAGAATTCGCTCAGGGCAAAACCTGCCATTACTTACATCTGCCTCTAAACTCCTGGACTGCAAGAGCTAATGTCAATATGGAAATATCCTCACCTGGAAATATCCTGTGAGGAAGGGCTGTGGAAGCTGCTACCCTGAAACAACACATCAAGCTCAAGTGAGGTGAGTCAGAAACGTGCAAGCTATTGGTGTGGATAAGCAGGATTCTACTGAGTTATATTTCACACAAAAAATCTATGAGAGGCCATCACATACCTCTCTAATATAAATGGACTAAAATGACAAGAAACATAGTTTTTTGATTAAGTCTTCGTGCTTTTCAGGTGAATACTTACAGCAGAGGCAATGTGGCATCCTGAAGTTTGCAAAAATCTTGCAGATTTTCTGAAGGTAGTTTTACCAATTTTCGTTCCTCTTTTCAGGACTTTACAGCCATTTCTCACTGGCCCCTTCAAATACAAGGAAGTCCGGTTCCTATTCCAGACCTGAAAATTGGTGCACATAAATCTGTAGATCTATCTGGGTTCTTCTGCTGTAAGTCTGCCCATTCTGAACACCTGACAAACTGGTTGTCTTTTTCTTGGCTTCTTTAGAAAATATGGAATGAAGATGTTGACATCAGCTGTCAGGCTTAGAGTGCACATAGTTTCTTAATTCCCAAAGGATCTTCCATATATAAAGTTCACTTATAATTTATGAGTTTAATCAACACTCTGTCTTTGATAACCATTCAAACACAAGCAGACAACTATCTATACTGATGGGTTTAATTTATGAAAATATTCTTTTAGGATATTATATTTCAGCTTTTCTTTTCTCTGTGTATTCCACTTTAGAGATACTTCCCATCATGTTACAGTTTAATTTTCTCTGCAGCCCAATTTTTTTATTAGACATTTTTCTACAAGAAACCCCTAGCTTCCAAGATGAAGAGCAATAGATATTGCTCTATCTTCCACTTTCTTCACCATAACATATGACAAAATGCACTCTATTTTCTTTTTGTTGGTGGCTGTCCTGTACCTTTACTCGTAGATGTAGCATTGCTTTCATTTTTGATTAACTTTGCTAGATGTCAGCAATCATCTCTTAGCTAAGTTATACATGTTTGGAAATACTACAGGAATCTCAGAGGAAAACCTTACGGCAGGTCAGCAATAAATTTGGCGGGGGATGAGGGGCATGGAGGGAGGGGAGAAATACTGTTATAAGATTACAGCTGATACCGGGCATAATTTTTACAACTGGCCAATACACTGAATTATTAATTCCATACCACTCAATTTAAAAACAATATAGTGCATTAAGAACAGATAATAAAATAGACTTTATTCTGGTTTACCTTTTTATTTGCCAAAGCAAGGTATTCCCACTAAAAAAGAACTAGTATCTGGCAAATTGCCCGGTTTTCAACCTGTGATGTTTAGCTGGTGGTGTGGGGAGCTGAGCTTTCACTGTAGTCATGATGGATTAGCGGCAACTTTGGTAGCACTATTGGCAGAGCAGCAAGAGTCTGAGACTCAGACTTCTACATTCATCTTGCCTCAGACTTCATTTTCCTTTCTTCAAATATTCTAGATAAAACTACTCAGTAGTATCCAGCAAAGAGTCCAGGGAGATAATCTTGTTTTGTGTACATTGAAAAAATTCTGGCAGTCTTTCCTTTGAAGAGTTCCAAGTATTCTGTGCCTGAGAGCAAAGGCTTGAAGTTTTAAAAGGATTCACAGGACTGATATAAATCCAAACCCGTTCTAACTTGGACAAGTGAGGAACTTTTGGGAAAATATTTTCGACAGAAGTTTCACAGTATTACAGACTCGTGTAGGTTGAAAGGGTCTTCAGGAGGTCTCTGGTTCAACCTTCTACTAAGAACAAGTTCAGCATCAAATTCAGAAGCCAGGTTGCTCAGGACTTTGTCTTGTCAGGTCTTGAAAGCCTCTAAGGGTGGATTCCATGACCTCTCTGGGCAACCTACTCTAGTACTTTATTTTTTTCAGTTAAAAATGTTTTTTCTTACATCCAGTCAGAACCTCTCCCTGTCCAGCTAAGCCCATTATCTCTTGTTCTCTAGCCATGCACCTCAGTGATAGACTTATCTCTGCCATCTGAGTAGCCTACTCATAAATGTTGAAAGGTGGCTCTGAAGTCCCCCTGCAGCCATCTCTCCAGGCTGAACAAAACCCAGCTGCCACAGGCGTTCATTCTTTATAGGAAATGTGCCGTTAGCCCCTGGATTATACTGATTTATGTCTTTCTTGCTTTGGGTTCCTAAAACTGAACACAGTATCTGGATTTGGCTGCATACAGGAGAATAATCCTTCCCTCAGCGTACCACACACACACTTCTCACTGAGAAGTAAACTGGGGTGGGTATTTAGGAAACAGGAAGCCCTTACCTTCTAAGATAGGGAGGCAGGCAATGGACATAGCCAGTAAAACCAGCTCAGAAAAGCTGTAAAAAAAAAGCCAAATGGGGATCTTCACAGCTAGAACAGAGATCAGGACAGCTTAAGGATGTCTAAGCCCAAGTGAAAATTCTGAGATGACACTTTTACTATGAACAGTGAATCTCATGCTGAATTGAAAAAGGATTTCACTACAGTGAGTGAAAATGGAGCTGGGTTAAAGGACCACCTATGAGGAAGACATTGAGCTGAGAAGGCTGTGGCAGATTGGAATTTAGAGGGCATCAAGGTTTGGGAAAATGCAAGGTGACATCTGTAAAAATAAATAATATGTGAATACATAATCAAATGCAAAACATTATGCATATTTAAAAGGCAAATTTTTTGAGTTCTTGACTATGTCATTAGAGCTTTTGGTTGTGTGTAACGTGTATCATTAAAGTCTATTTTTATTTGCATCATAGCATATACTGTTATAAGCAGCTGACTTTAAATTCCAAATAAAACTAAGAGCAGCCTATTTCTCCACCTTAGTTTTATTGACAAATAATGGAGCATCAGCAGAGCTCTCTGAAGGAAACTCAAAACCTCAGAGGCTGTTCAGCCTTTGCTCTTCTTTTTTAAAAGGAAATTTTCTTTTAAAGGAAACACTGAAATTAAGTTTTCTACCTTTCAGTTCCCTCCAGCTGGAATCAGGAGTCATAATCTCTGACTTCTTGAAGAGCAAAACTTGTTTCAACCATTCACGGAGGTTACTATTTTATGCACATGAGTAATGCAGCCTCTCTAAGTTGAACATGATGTTATCTCTAGAAATGTTATGCATAAGATTTATCTTCAAAGATATTTCTGAACTTAACTTATGCATATCTTTGCACTTAAGTTTGATTTGATAACCTGTCAAACAGATACAATTTGTTTGTGGCTTTCTGTGCTCTTCTCCGTACTGTGAAGTACTCTTTACTAACTACACATTGGTAAAACGAGTAGTAAGTTTATTAGCACCATCCACAATTCCTCGACAGAGAAAAAGGGAGAAAACAAAAGGCGGAGAAGGAGCAAGAAAAAAGAACAGGAAGGGAAAGGGAAAAGAAAAGGAAAAGGGAAAGGGAATGGGAACACAGAATGTAAAATATGATCATAAGTCTATCAAAGAGGACTTAGAATATTATAAAGAGCCTTGAAGTACAGTAGCAAAATAAGGAATAAGTGTACAACCGTAATTCAGCTTTATTTTAAGACTGCATAATGAGTCTGGGTGTTGAGAAGTCAGATTATTGATTCTAAACTAATTCATTTCTTTTTAAAAAATGCCATGTGCTTGTTTAAAACATTAACTTGCTATCATTGTATCAAAACTCTACATACTTCGGTTAAAAGCGTGCCACCTTCCAGAACCTGTAAATTCACTACTTCATGCTTCCAATCTCTCCTACCTGGTTCTGGCTGCTTAGCTGGGTTCATCTCTTGTGAGGTGTCATTAGAATGAGTATCCCAAGCAGCACAACCAGGATCACCAGCAGAAGGAATCAGGATGAATCCTGGAATATGTATTCTAGGCAGAAAGAAACACCATCCTACAGTGAAGGCTGGAAGCCTGAAGTACTGACCTGTCGCTGACATGAGGCCACATGTCAGTATTTCCACAGAGAAATATTTTCTCTCTCAAGTGAAGTATTTTGGGGTTGATTTTTTCATCAAAAAATCCACACTTGACACACATAATGTCAATTTTCCAGCCATTCTACAGTAAGTTGCACTCAATACAAATGTATGTGCATCTCCTCTCTTTTTCCATACTAGCTGTTTTTTCAATAAGAAATTATGGAAAAAAGTCAAGATATGTCAGAATCTACAGTCCCTAATAGTGGGATTCACTCAACAAAGTACAAAAATCTGTAACTGAGATATCTACTCCTGAAGCTGTTGCCTTGGACTCTTTTCATAATCAATGGAGAGAAATAGGCACTTTTAGGGTATGATTCATCTCATCCTGAAGTAGATGGCTAAAATAGGTTAGCTGAATCATGTTTTAAAAGCATCTCTTTCTCTCCATTGGCATTAGAGGGAATCTATGGTGACAACTTCAGACATTGACAGCTCAAGTTAAATAAAATTACTTATGCCTTAAGAGTCCATAGAATTGTTATTCATAAACCTGTCTTTTTGCACCATAATTTCATCTGTTTATTTCATTTGTTTCCAAATATATGATGACTTTTCGTTCTCCCCTTTTTCTCTGTTAAACCAATCTTTTTATCTTCATTTTTTTCCTACCTACATTGCCTTCCACATCCTTTTTCTATTCCCCTCACCATCATAAAATCAGTCTTGAAGCCAGCAATTTCAAGCCAAAATCTGAGATAAATAAATGCACGCTGTATTACCAAAACTATTATATTCTGCAGTACTGGCTACTTTTCTTGTTAGTGTCACCACTAGTCTGTGGTCTTTTGAAATACAAGCCCTGTAACCAAGTTACTTACACCAGTTATCTGATATAGGAGGCCAGGATCAGACAAAATATTTCCCTGTTTTGTTTCCCTACCTGGACTACACAGCACCCTTTAACAAAGGATGTACTTTAACATAATAACAAATTTCCAACTTCTCTGTACCTATCTGTGGATGCCACAAATTACAAACCTATGCTCTTTGAGGCCTTGGCTCACATATGAAGCAAGGATTTTCCAGTAATTGTGGTGGCTTGGGAGTGAAGACTGCAAATACAAAGTCATATAATTAATAAAGTTAATAGGTGTTACAGTCAACACAACATTTCTGCATTTTGCCATGCCACAATCCTAGAAGTACGTGCCAGAGACAGTGATATCTCTTTTGAGCTCCTCTGGAAATGAAGCATGAATGAAAGTCTAAACAGTGGTTGCAGATCTTTTCCATTAATTTCTCTAACATGGAGCAGCATTGCCTTAGCAGCAGACTGAAGGAAAGCAAACAGCAATAAATCTGACTTCCCTCTGGGTAAACCCTGCGAAGGAATATGAAAGAGTGAGGGATGGGGTATGAATTTCGCTTCAATGCACCAGTAATCTGATTGGACTAAATCTGGGGTGGAAGACTCAGATTAACTCTCAGCTACATACTGCAGGTTTTCAAATTTTCATAGTGCAAGAAGCAAAGAGGAACTCTTAGATCATCTAATCTACTTTCTTCTTGATCACAGGCACTTATCTTTCACACAGTTATCCCTACCTTGAGCCAAATAGCTTCTCTGCAGCTAAAGTATATCTCCATGAGAGTTATCTAATCTTGATTTGAAGATCTCAGGAGATGGAAAATCCACCACTTCCCTCTATAAGGTGTTCAGATAGCTAATAGCTATCAACATTAAAAGTGTATGCCTTATTTCCAATTTGAATTCATCTGGCTTCAGGCTCCAGCCTTTGGTTCTTATTATGCCTTCCTCCACTAGATTACAGAGTCCTTTCATATCCATTATTTTCTGCCTGAGAAGGTATATATGCCATAAGCAAGTCACCTCTCAATCTTCTGCTTCATAAACGGAAAGATCCAAATCTTTCACCAGAAGGCACTTTTTCCCATTTTTGAAACATTTCTGTATTTCCTGTCTACCATTTCCAGTAGCTTCACTGAGTCTTTCTGAAAATGAGGACTGCAGAGTTGATGCAATGCTCCAGCACTGTCCTCCCCAAGTTATAACAGAAAGATCAACTCTCCTGCTCCTTCAGTGATCATTCAGCAATCATGTCGGGGATTTTCTACATTCTGAGCCATTCTGAGCTATTGTTTGGTTGCTTATCAATGAATTTTGTTGGTACATGAATTCTCTGTACTTTAAGCCACTCTTTTCTGTCATTCTGTGGTTTTCATCCTCACTTCTAGAAATGTAAGTAAGGATTGGGCTGTATTAAAGTATCCTATTTCTAATAACTTAGTTTACTAAGCATTCATTTCTACCTCTGCAGTGATCTCTTTGTTTTTTACCACTGACTTATCTATAAATTCTTCCAGGAGTAATTTTATGCTGACTTCTGGACTGTTGACGAAACACTTGCAATTATTCCTCTGGTACTAGTTCTTGTGAAATCAGAGGAGAAACATCCCATGTTAGCTTTGCATTGTTTTGCATAAGAGTAGCAGCAGGGAAAGGGGTCTGACAAGTAATAATATTGTCTCGTTACCTTCTATAGCATTTCTTATAAGTTAGGACTCGTTCAGAATTATCATCAATGTGCTGAACATTTCTCCAGCTGCTCATAGGAATTCTTAAGTGCTGGTTATCCAGTACTGTGGATTTCAGAATGTTAATCACTTGTGTTTGTTGTTCAACAGCCTCTTTGATTACTAATGGGGAATCCTCTTTGTTACCTTTATGCAATACCAGTAGGCCCAAATTTTTTTTTACCTTGAATGCTTAAGTCACCTAAAGACATTAGTTTCGATGCATGTAAAAGTATTGCAGAATTTGGGATGACCTGGATCAACATCTGTAAGGCAACCAGGTATGGTGGGATTTAAATGTCATGCCAAAACCATAAAGGAATCTGTTTTTTTTAACTTTTACGTGTATGTATATATATATATCTATCTATATATATCTATCAGTTACCCATGAGCTGGGGAAGGAAAGCTTAAATCTCCCTCTTCTTGACTGCAAATAAGGTTCCTATTCTCTTGTCTCATAGAAAATGGTGCAAGTGATTTTTATTGAATAAATTCTGAAGTTTCACCACATTTTCTAAGTACCAAGATACATATTTGGCTATTAAGAGCAAATCCAAGTGCTGTTTAAAATGTTATATTTTTATAGGCTGAAAATATATTTAAAAATGCATCTGTTCTTATTTACCTGAAATTAAATATATCCCTTACCAAAGAACAAAAAATCAATTATCCATAAAACATACCTAAACATGTAATTTTACTTTATCAGATTCAAACCAGAAATGTTTATAAAGTCTGCACTTTCAATATCATACTGAGCAATTTTTCCCCTTCAACTTTCTGAAAGTTCTCTAATACATGTAGATTATTTTCTTTGGCAAAAAATTAAAAATGTTATCCTGTTTATAGCTGTGTTTTTCATACATTTTTGCTTGGTTCCTCCAGATGCTTATATTAATTTTCTGCATTTTATGGGTTCTAATGGGGTATACATATAGTTCCGTATTACATTTGTCAACACAAAGTCTTCAATTAGTAATGTCATTTGGTATCATCCATCTACTCCAACCAAAGACAGTACCTACCCTGCCCATGAGCTGGAGCCCCCTCTGTCAGCACAGCTCATTGGCCTAGCAGAACGAGATCCTAATGCCAGTGTTCCACAAAAGCAAAACCTTCGTCTTCAAACATACTGTGCAGCCGAAGTTTCAACAAGAGTGCTCTCTGTCTTTTGCTCTTGCTTTTGGAGTCAGAAAGATTTCCCAGAAGATCATGTTTATTACCTTCTTCACAACTGTGCTACCATCTTTTCATCTGCTATTTCATTTTATTCTGGTGAATACAGCATAAATATAAAGACTTACTGATTTTGTTCATAAAGCTTCGCAGTTGTGGTATGGTTAACCTGCGGTTTGTTTTTCAGCAAAATAATTGAGAAATGTCTGGAGGTGATCTGAAGCAATATACAGCAGTGTTCCTGGTCTGTGTCTATACCAGTAATTAGAAGAGGTTCAGCAGCTAGTCTTTTCCTCAGAGTCAATGGTACCAGTTGATGAGGCCTACACTACTTATGACTTTTCCTTTTTTTGGGGTTCAGATTTGTCTTTGAATCACCTTCAAACACAGTCTGCCAACCACTAAGCAGTGTAGACTTTCAGCGTCATATTTTCAGGACCACAAAACTGCATCCATGCTGTGCCTAAAAATTAGCACACACACTCACAATTCATTAAAGTCAGCCAACATACCTAGAAGCTTCCTATTTATTTAGCGACATAATCTCCTCTTTTACAGTATGTTTATCTAGACAACTCAAAATTCATGCCTTAAATGTCTTTGCTGAATCACTTTTGTATTATTTGATCACCTATGGCTTAGACTCTCTAACACCTCCTTTTACTCAGGGTCAGGCTTATCTGAGTGTCATTACTCAGCTCTATTTCCTTAGTGGCAGGAGAAGAGTTTATACCTGATAGGATTCAACTTCAGATTATCCTTAAAATGGGAGACTTCCAATTCGGACCCTGTCAAAGGCATACAGATTTGGGCCACTGCATTAACTGCTGAGATGCACTCCTGGGGTATGAGGAAGCATCCTGCAAGGTCAATGACTCTGGGAGCCTGGCTGAAGTGACCTGCCCAGAACTGCCACCCAGCACTGCCCCAGGGAGATTTCCTCAGCTACCTGGGAGCCACCCAGTCCAGGTGCCTGAAGCTAGAGATGATTTCCATTTTGTGGGGAAAACAAACAAACAGAACAATAAAAAGACAACTAACATGCAGTTCAAAGACCTTTTACCCTGGAATGGCTGCACATTCAGACACTGACAGCTTCCTCTGAATCATGCTGTACTGCAGCCCCAGACAGAAGAGTGGATTAGATAATATTGACAATCAGTGCCTGTCCAAATGCCCATTTTAACTGAAATAAATACTGCCTGTACCAAAGAGCAATATTTAGGATATAAAAATCTCACCTGTCTCTATTGCTACGTAATGTAATATAGGTGCATATACTTAACTAAATAAAATGTTACATACCACCTTGCTTCTTACGACATTTATCACAAAAAGCTACTCAGTGCAGTCCAGTACTGTGTTAGGGAAATGAGAGGAGCACTTATTCCTTCACATTAGTTAACATGTCAAAAGCTTTTTATCTTAAAGATATTAAATGGTAAGAACAGTGTGTTTCAACTTCTAAATTGTCATACATCAAAGATTTTGGAGGACTTCTTTTTTAAATTGACAGTTGTCATTTAATATACAGTATGATCCAAAGCATATTATTTCTGAATGTTACCAGGGAGATTTCATTGGCTTTTGTGACATTTCCCGTCTTTGGTATAATTGGCTAACAGCTTTTTTAACCTAATGTCTTTTAAGAAATAGCGTACCTGGTGGTCTGGGGTATCACATCTACTGTTTTCTCTTTTCTTTGTTGTCCAAAAATGTTACCGTAATGATAAAAAGTGACATTATTTTAAAAGATAAGAAACACCAAAATTATTTTCTGTCTGACCTTTACAGTTACCAGAACAAGCGGCTTCTGTTAGCAAAATAGTTCAAGCTTTTTATTACAAAGGATATTTGGCAGTATTCCATAAGAAAAAAAAATACATGTAGTTCTTGTCAAGGGAAGTCATTAAGCCCTCTCTCCTTATGCCATGCTAACATTTTAACAAAAATAAAATTCTGGGTATTTTAAGATAGAGGAGGAAGTTGACGGTGAGAGGCAGGGATATTTCACATAACGCTCTTTATGAGTGTACTAATGCAGTTTTATGTCTTTGACTGCACCACTTTGAAGCAAATACGGTGGGTTTACTCAAGAGTTCAAGGAGATTTTGGTGACCTTCATTTCCCAGCTGCACATTTATGCATTCAGAGTTTTCTTCTCCACCCTGGTCTGTTTTGTTATTAGAATGATGCTCCTTCTTTAGGGGAGGCTGGGAGGTAAAACAGATAAATGACTCAGTGGCTCAATGTGGCTAAATTGCTATATTTATGATTTTTAAAATAATTATGGCTACTCTTCATTGCTTCTGTTTTTTTCCAGGAAAAGGCTTACAAATCAATTCTTAGCTCCACTCCATACCTCTCATTTCTGATTTTACAGGTTACCACAGAATTTGAGAGGTGGAAGTGCTTGAGATTTCAAAGTCACATCCAGCACAGATCCTTTTAACCGCTGTTGTTGTTGCTCTGGTTCTTCAGCCCAAATAAGGATGATATATGTCTTGCTTTCGGCTCACATGACAAAGATATGACATTGTTGTCACTGATGCTTAAGAAAAACTGTATGAGTCACATTACAATAGCAACAAAAGTTAGAACAAAGCCCTCTTTCTTGTTGAAAGAGTTTGCTGGTTTACTGTCTTTTGCTCAGCTGGTGGTACTGAACATAGCCTGCAAATGGATGAAATATATTTTAGGTGCATGAAAGCAAAAATAGTTTTTAAAAACATAACATTTCTTTAGGAAAATAATTGGAGGCAGCTATAGTCATTAGCTCTGGAATACATAATTCTTCCCACGATTCCTAATATAAATTGAACGTTGTTGCATGCCACAGTATTAAATATATGAGTTAAATATCTTCCTACTTTAAAGACGAGTGGTCTAAACCCTGAAAAATTACAGTATATGCAAATGAACATAAAGGACTGACGTTACTGACCATTTCTTTGTGTTTGGGGGATAGATTTCTGCATGGCATAATATTTCCACTTGCATTGGTTTCCTGGCATGAAAATGTTTATTGCACTCATTAGCTAAGAGGATGTCGGCACTGGTCCAATGAACACAGATCTGCCTTCTGATTTCAGCCATTAAATTGCAATGGGATTCATAGGCTTAACATTGTGGGTGTGAGAATAATAAAATGGAACTCCATCTTTAGCCCAGTTACCATGGATGCAGTTAAAGGTCATAGTGGCAGCTGCTAACTAGTTGCCTTTTTAGCTGTATTTCCCCTCCTGCTATGTGTTTTTGTGTACCTTAGTTTCTGCAGGTCTGTCTTAGAGCATTTTCACTTCCTTAACTTGGCATATGGGTGTCTTCCTCAACACAATCAGTGCATTCCCATAAATATGCTTGTTAGGGGCATCCCTTTATTGAATTATTTGTGATTTAATGAAAAATTAATGCAGAGACCTTAGCAAAAAAACAGAAATGCAGCCTGCTCAGCACCTCAAATTATTTCTATTTTCTGCACTCTGCTTCACATTCCTAGCTGGGGGTGGGGGGAAAGAAAGAAAAAAGCCCTGTATATAGTGAATTCCCATCTCCGTTTAAACTCATAATGGGTTCAGGCACTGAGGCATTCACAATGTGGAACATCAACTACTACTTCTCCATTCGGCCCAAAGTCCTAGGAGTTAATTCCCTGTACTGCATGAAGTGTCAGAGTAATTACCGCTGATCAGCCTTATTTCTCAGCATTCTGTCCTGCTTTGAGAGGCACCCTGTTTATTGATGCACCGCCACCTCATCACAGTGCTTTCATTCAGCCAAGCTGCTTAATCGAAAGGGCTTGGACAATGCAGGATTTTCAAAGAGAAGAAGTGGAAAAAAAAAATTAAAAGTAGCCAAGTAAAATAAAGTGAATGGTAAAGAAACCTGAAAGCTCTACAAAATATTTCCTTATGTCAACACTTCATTTCAATAGATTTTAAAACTCTTATTCATTTCCAAAAGAAGGTACTGTGAGTCTTTTCTGTGGCAACTCAACTATGTGATCACATCTTTTGAAGATTTTTAAGAACACAGTGCTGGAAGCCCTCCTTGAGGAACATTTATCGGGTTTTGTTCTGTTCATATGCAGGCAATGACAGTGTCAACCTTATGAACCACAATGCAAAGACTTTTTTTAAAGTTTTTGCCTCTCTGCTTTAAAGATACATTTATACAACTTGTCATTTTCTGAAAATAAATTAAGTACTACTTGAGCCAAGTTATTTTGGTTCCACACAAGGGTGTTTCCTGGTTCTCTTTGGCAGGATGCCACTTTATTCACTTTTATTTCAAACACAATGTGAATCTTTTAATTCGAATACAGTATATAAGTATGATGGCTATAAAGCTTACACTGTGACTTATTCATGCTCCTCCTCTCCTTGCACTTCTGTGAATTTTAGACGGTAGCAGAAAGTTACACTGAATTAATTTCAACTTAAATACTATCAGGCTTTGTGTGTTTGTTAGAGAGAGAGAAGATAGACTTATTTGGGCTAGCATTTTCATTAGGACTCAGTGTTTTCCTTGATTAAGTTGCTGTTGGGCACTTGTATATCTGAGGCTACCCAGACTGCAGTAATTTTCCAGTTTATCCTATTTTGACTGGAGGAGTGAAATATATTGCCACATGGAAGATGAAACAACAGGTAATGGCAAGCATAAATGTAAATGAACCAGTTATCTAACTGTTTGCTGAGATTCTGTTAATGACATCACTCCCCTCTGTGGCACTGCATCATTAAAAAGAAATTTTTCATAGGTTCTTCAGCAGTGTTGTTGAAAATAACAAAATAAGACTGCTACAACTATTCCAGTGTCCTGTTTTACTATTTCCTCCACCATATTTTAAATCAGAGAATTTCTTCTTGTGCCTTGTTTACTGTTGATATTTTCTGGCTGATTGGATAGGAATGACATTTTGACAATTTACTGTAGCAGTAAGCACTGTAAAAACAAAAGGTGCTGATGAAAACTCAGAACCCATTATTATGTAAATTATGGCTGACTAACACAGATTCCATCTCCCAGTCACCATCATTGAGACCAGTTTTACTCAATGATAATAATTTTCATGATTGCAGTCTTCAGAGAGATCAGAAATATGCTCTAGCTGTTGCATTTATCTACAGCGGGTACTTGACCCTTAATTAAATTCTGAAACTTTTTTATATAATAAGGTAAAATACAGCTGACACTTCTATTCAAACAAAGAGCATAAAACATAGATCTACCAAATAAGATAAAGGTATCTCAGACTTACCTTCTTGTAATGCTAGCAAACACGACGGCAACAACCTCCTTTGAAAGAGAGCTTAAAGTCTAAAATGCAAAAAAAAAAGAAAGCATTCTGTTGGGCAATTTAAATGTTGCACTTCAGTGCTGTGTCTGCTAAATGTTGGGCTTGCTCTGCAGAATGGTCTTGAACTTTATATTAAAATATGCATGACAGGAAAAAGAAATGAATGATCTTGAGTATATAAATGATGTTTCCTTCCCTATATTATTGCATTCATAAGTGAAAAAAGACTATAAGGTAAAATAATGTTATTTAATGTTCATCACTAACTTTCAGAGGACAGTAGTCTCCTAAATCTTGAAAACTGTGCTTTGTAAAACTATTCCTCCAAAAAGCAAACTATTCCTCCTAAAAACACCTTAGAAGCAATTCAAGGTGCTGCACTACTGAGCTACTATTCTGCTGCTAACTGAAATAAAAATGATTAAACATTGTACAAGAAATTAATTTGGCATATGTTTATGCATATATGTTTCAAACTGGGGAAAGGAGTACACTATAGAGAAAAAGGAAGTGGGGCTTTTCATTTGGTATTTACATATTTTAATACAGCCCTGCAAGCTTTTGGTATTTCTTTCCTCTCTCTCCTCCCCATTCCAGTTTTCCCCTCTTCTCCCCACTCTCCTCACCAGTTTTTCACATGAGAAAATGGCCATTGCAGGTAAGCAGCAACAGTCCAAGTAAGCAGTAACAGTCAAGCTAAAAAGGTAGGGTATTATAAAAATGGAGATTCAGTATTTCTTTAGACATAGCACTTTGCTAAACTGTCAGTTCATAGAGCCAATGAGCTAAGAAAAGTAATTACTTAAGTGGATTTCATGAAGAGTAGAAAGATGATTGTGCCACATTAAATAACAATTGTATCCTTAATGATGTGTTGGACTATAATACAAACATCCTTCTGCCATTATATGCACTACAATATACCTTTCTAATTACTCTGGTGGCTTCCTCTTCCTTTATTAAGATGCTATGCTTTCAGAGACTATGTGAGCATTATATGAGCTTTTTTTTTTTTAAACTACAGTGAATGCAGCTGCATGGTCATTGATAAATTGGTTATAAATTACTGACACATTATATATGAATGGAATCATTGTTTTTTCGTTTTTATTTTCTTCATAAAATACAATTTTTCTTAGATGAGATGTAATGAAATTCCAAAGAAATTACTTTTCTGTGGTTTTTTTTGGCATTTCTAGATATGTAAGGAGCATAGTAATGTAAGTCAAGATAATTAATAAAGCAGATTCCACACAATATGTCAAACCTATAAAACAAAGCTAGAACAGGGTAGATAATTTGGTATTATTAACTTCAGTGATTTCTTGCCTATAGCCTGTGACCCCCTGGGGATCGTTGAGCTTCCTGTCAGTGGTCCCTGAAAAAGCTATTTTATCATCTGCAAGTTTAAATATATTGCAAGAGTATTCCTTTCCACTAAAAACATTTTTAGATTGTCTCAAAATTCAAAAAGGTTGGAAATCACTTCTCCATTTCATTTCTTATATTCTGACCCCTTGGAGATGGAAACCCTACCCTCCTTAGCACGGCCTTCTATAAATCAGTATGGTTTCTATGATTTGTAGAGTTACTTTGGTGCACTGTCTGACCACTTATTAGACCTGCTTTCCTAACATTCTGTCAGCACACAGAATACCTGGACCCGGTTAAAATTTATACATGTTAATAGTCCCACTGAAGAAAAAAGAAACATCTTTTATGTGGAAATTCTTCCAAGTGTATAAAAGGATTGAAGAACTAGGAAAAAAAAATCATAAAGCTGGACAATTCTGGATTCTCTGTCAGAGCCTCACTTAACTCTTACAATAGACTTTTTTGCGCAAAACCAAACTTGAATAAATAAGTGAACAAAATAAACCCTGAAAAATATACTTCTCTGTTGTCTCTTAGTAGAGATGCACTCCTTTAACTCATAACTCATGCTTTTCTGCTATCAATTAGAGTCATTAATAACAATAATTCCATGAACGGTTCAGACTACTTTTATGCGCATTTCATTGCAGCCCCGAATTAGGTAGTCAGTTGGGAATTTTATCAGTAAAATCAATACAATATTTTCAAAGTTCCTTACAACTGTTAGGTGACCTGAAGCTAGCTTAGAGGAAAGAGAATAATATCCTGGTTTTGGAAATCATGTTTGACCACTTTGAAATATAGTAATAATAGGAAAAATATGTCATAGCATGACCAAACTATTTTGTGGTTCTCATCAAGATTATATTCCCTTTGTGAAAAACTAGGACACATTATACAGCTAGTTTCACATCTGACTGTTCACACATTATCAAAATAAGAAGAGACAATGTCCACAATTTGAAATAAAATCCATGTATAAAATTCATCTGCAATTAACATAATCCATATCCTACTAGCAGATCAGCAAGTATATTACTTCCTTAGTCACAAATTCTACTGGTACAGTAAGAACTCTATGCTTGGATCGTGTGCTAGGCAGAATTATGGGAATCTTTATAAACTCCCTGCTGCACTGCTTGGTTAGCTAAATTCAAGATTAGTAAATGGTCCTTGGAAAGTAAGCAGAGTAGTTCCCCTGTTACTACATTTGAAACATATATACATAGCCATATATTCTTCTGAAATCAGCTATATGAAGCCTGAGGGGAAAAAAATAGTGTTGCCTGGTAAAACTGCAACTAAGTGAAATTTTTGTACTGGGCTGAGTAAGTAGCAACTGAGAATAATCTGTCATTTTCACCTGTACTCATTATCATCTGCAAAGTATCCATTACTCAGTACTACCCAGAACTGGGCCCTCTGTGAGGTGACAAATTCTGTTGCTCTGTTTGCTGAAAGGGAAGGGTGGAACAATCTCCTTCTTTGTTCTGAAGTCCAGCACTTACCTACTTGGATTTGCTCAAATCCAAGCATATTATATCTTGAAAAAATGAAATAAATTATTGAAAATGTGTTGCTTATGGCATTTTCCACTGTTTGTAAGAAACAAGTACTGCTGGGAAAGGAAGCAAAATGTGAAACTGGACAAAGATAGTTGCATATAATGATTCAGGTACAGTTTACAAATTTTAATTGTCACATCATATCACAGATCTTTCTGACTGCCAGAGAGGATGGTTAGCAGGTCTCTCTTTATGTTTGGGAAAAATTACTTCTTCCCAAATTAGTAGCTCAGGTACAAGTAAGTTACACCTGAGACACTGAGAATTCTGTTCAGTAGGGAACTTCAACTGTGTTTAGGCACCTAACTGAAAATTTTCAGTCTTAGAAATCCTTAGTCAGAGAATGCCTTTCTCCTAAATGCCTAGACTCCGCTGAGATCTTGCTTTTCAGCAGAGTGTCTAATATTTCTTGTTGTCTGAAGCTCTTGTACCTAGAAATGTTTTAGTGTAATAAAAATTAAAAAAAAAAAAATTACTCAGCTTTCTCTTTCCGCTGGGTTAAGGCACCAGTTTGGTTTTCAGGTGCTTGTTTTAGGTTATCTCCAGATCACACAAAATAGGCTAAAGATAAAACTCACTTCATCTACTTCCAAAAACTGGCATCCAGTTTTCTCCAGAAGAGCATGATTGAGACTGACACGGAGAAACAATTTCCAGGAACTTATCTATTAACTTTTGTTTACTAAAAAACAGATTGCTTACTGTGGTGATAGCAGTGAAGGATGCAGGTAGGGATATATAGTTCATACAAGTTCATCACCCGCTTTCTCGAGGATCACAGCCATTTCTGCTTATTTTCATTGTCTCAGAAGCTGGCCAGACCTGCTAAGAGCCAGTGCTGGTTTTGCAAAGATCCAAATCTAGTCAAGTACACTGGCTGCTTAGGCAGTACACAATATCTGCCATGGTATGCAGGTCTGCCTCCCCACATAAGTGGGTGGAGAGCTACAGCCTTACATATTCTAGCAGTGCATGACCTTTAGAAAGTAGTGGAAGTATGAAACTGGACTTGTAGTGAGACTTTTCACCTTGATTTTATCCAAATGTCAGGAAGTTGATTCTTCTGGCCCTCTAAAGGGTGTTGTTGCCTCTTGCATGCCATTGCCTGATCCTTAGCGCAGGTCCTGAAGGTGCTGCAGAGGTTTTGCATTCCACCTTCGAGTGAGTTGGACTTATGAACTGGAACTAAGATCAGAACTGGCAGCTAGGCTCATGCCAAATTGAAGTTTTATTTATTTGATCGTTTCATTGCAAGGTAGACACTGTGTCTGTGGTTTATATCTTTAAAATCAAATAAACTATATATAGTGAAGAACTGTAAAACACACAGACCTTGTTCACTAATATTTTTATGGTTTCTTTACACTTGACAAGTAAAGAATTTGTGAAAGTGTTTTTTGTATCCAAATTCCACAGATTTCTTGGGGTATTTTTTTAATTAAAAAAGGGTCAAATCTAGATTAGTAACACAAACTTAACTCCTGTTTTTCCTTAATATGCAGCATGAACCCCTCTGAGTGAATTTCTAATACATATTTTTTATGGAATACATTTGATGAAAACTTAAGAAAATACCATCAACTTTTATCTATTTAACATTTTCATGTTATTAAATGAGAATACCTCATGTGAATTTCAGGTCAGAGTGGAAATATAAATTAGCTACTGTTTTCCTTCCCATCCTGATAATATTGTTTTGTTTACATCACCATGGAAAGCTTTATGCAAATTTTCTTGCCACACCATATCCATTATACCTTAAAGAGAAAACAGTCTAATAAAAATTCTCAAAACAGCTATTACTTGTAGGAAAGGAAAGTAAAGGTCTGCAGTCTTTCAAAGTGTCATTGCTACTAACTGGGGCTTCATAGAGGAAGAAATCAGAGTTGTTCTTTCAAAGAGACAAATTACAGCGTGCTCCAGACGAAGCCAGCAAAGCCATGGAGAGGCTGCAGTTTCCCTGCTGGGTCTCATGTGATATTTTGGTCCTGTGAACATGGAGCTCCTGGATGTTTTTGCCACTCATGCTGCCAGTTTGTCAGGTCACTCCTGCACACATCTTTACAGCTGCAACTCCTGCTGCATATGTTGCAGGACATGTGGAAAGCCATTAGTTGTTTCTGTCTGCATTACTGTCATTCTAAAGTACAATCTTGCCATGCACTTTGCACTACGAGGGCTAGGAAACCAGTATCTTTTATAGTAATGACTTCCAGTTTACAGCCTTCATTTGTTATATTTCCTCAATAGCTGTTGTGTTGAGATTAACTGCATAAATGGTCTGCAGCTGGCTGTTATGAATTAAGGGAGTTTAATCAAAGTATTTCTAATGTACAGCATAATGATAATACATGGGGGAAGTACTATTTAAGAGATAATGATGGCTTCAGAAGATCACTGTTGTAATGTTTAGTGCATATGCCTTCAGCATTGAATTTGTTGTTGTTCTGAATATGCTTAATGGATCAGTGAAAAGCTGCCTAATGTGGGATTGTTTGATGGGGCTGACAGAGCTGGAATTAGCCCATTGCTGTTTACTGCATACAGCCATTAAGATTAATTGCTGCCAGATAATTTTGACTGTTTTTATCTTCGGGAAAAAGTGTCACTAATGGGTTTATAAATTGGTTCACTATTACTAATAGTAAGGCCAGTGTAACAGGAGAGGATGTGAGCAGCTAATTCTAAAGATAAAGGTAAAAAGTATAAAGTACTATATGACTTGCTAGTTTTAAGGGATAATGTTATCTAATAACAGACAGACTGATATATGATGCTCATTAATGCTATTTCCTGGGCTTTGGGTTGAACCTAATAGATGCTAATAAAGTCTTATTTGATGTACCATTAAAAAGCTCAATCTGTTTTCCGCATTAATGCACAATGTTGTTTATCACATTTTCACTGACTAAAACCCAAACCCTCAATCTGTTACATAACTAAACAGTATCAGGCTAGTTATACCTGGTTTTGCCTTTGTTTAGAGACACAGAAAAAATTATAGGGCAAACACATTTCTGTATATGCTATATGCAATTCATATCACTTGACAGCTTCCTGTCAACAACACTTCAGGTTTCATTTTAATGTATCCTCTTTTACATACATCATCACAGGTAAATTCAGCAAAGCACTCCCTCCAAGAGATAAATTAATTGGTTTGAAAGTGTTTGAAAACAGTGTTGGGATGTGGGCAAAGGATTATCTGAGTAGGATGAGCCCACATTAGAGATTAATATTCCGGTACAGCACATATACATGTTTGTGCAGTGCCTCTAATTTGCTGTGTATTAAAGCGAAAGTTCTTTGTGCACTAGGTCTCAAATATATCCCTTGTATCTGAGGGCACTGACAAGGGAGTGTGAAGAACATGCACTAAATAGATAGAAACACAGACAAGGAATGCTTAATGAAGAGAGGAAAACCAATAACTCGTGAGTAGTGAAGTTCTTCTCTTTTCAAGTAGAGATAGTGTAAATTATGAAGTGATTCCCTTCTCAAGTTGAAAGAGCATTTATATTTTGCATGACCAGTTTTTATTTTGTGCTGAGAACATCTTCATTTTTTGAGGGACTCTAGATAGTAAAACAGTTCTTGTCTAAAAAAAAGGCAATCACAAACAACACCAGAAAAAGCTCTTCTCATTATTTTTCCCCCCCAGAAAGTTAACATGTGAAGATCTTTGAGAAGTTAAGAGGAAAAAATTTTAGGGTGGTAAGATCAGTTCTGCTGTATTTGCTTGCATTTGTTTCCACAGTAGTATTCCAAGTGGCATTCTTCTTTGCCATTAAGGACATGACCCTTTATTCTGGTTTAGACCATTTCCCCATGCATCCACTTTAAACATCCTTTTTGCCATATTTATGCCATCTGCCTGTGTATCTAATGATGCACAGTTATGTGCTGGGACCTTATATTATGTAGGGAACTGGCTACAGTCTAAATATTCTTCCTTTATTTATGTATCTGAATTTTGCACAATACTGCCTGGACATATCCATTCAGGTTTTTTCATTATGCCCAGATCCTGATTTCTTTCTCTCTCATATCCACCACCATTGCCTGCATTATCCATATTCAATAAACCATCTTCCAGTTAAACTTCTGCTTGTGTGCAGTTCTAGCACTGCTTTGACTTAAATCAATTTAAAATCAGTTTCATTAATTCAGAAAAACTTTATGTAAGCACATTAATGTCGGGTTACAGGCAGCTTATTTTGGTTTACTCTGAATGCAGTATAAGTTAGACCAAACTTTATCAGCCTTATATTGATTTAAAAGAGCTGGCACTACTGATTTGACTGTTTTAACTACATTGATTTTAAATCCTGTTCTTAGTTAAATGAGAGAAATTTTCACACAGAAAGTCCCAAGTTTTGTTCCCAGAAAGTGTTGCACATGTTTCCGTGCAGGGCCCTGCATAGATGGCCATTAGCCTTTCCTTTCTATTGTTAATGATTCTAAACAATGTCTTGAGGCAAACATTGATTAGATTGTTAACCAAACTGTCTGTGGCAGGCAATTTAGGATGATAGCTTACACGAAAATTATTCTGGAATAAGGTATAGTGTTGTGGGTTGTCTTAATGCGGAGTGGCTGTACTGGAACAATTCCAGGTAGAAACACTCTGAAGGAGATTTGAGTGTTCTTGTGCCAGTTTGGACAGAACAGGGCATCCTCGCCTGCCTCCAGAGGGAATGGATCCCCTGCGTTAGATAAGCCAGCCCAGACATCTTGAGCAGCCTAGAACCTCACAACAAACATGTGTTTGGTGACCTGAATCTTTTCCTATTCTCCTTTTAAGTGATCTCATTCCAAAACAAATGGTCAGGAAAATTTTTACTTGGGGAGGGAGAGAGAGAAGTAGAGAAGGAAAGAAAGGAGAGAACCAAAGAGGAAGGAAGGAAGGAAGGAAGGAAGGAAGATATCTAAGGCTATTTTCGGTGAAATTGAAAAACAGGCAAGTTAGGCACATCACACAATGGGATCCTGATTTCACTAAGGAGAACCCTGCCAGTCCTTTACCTTGCAGGTGCATCTGTTCTGGGTCGTGCTGTACATGATATGGCTTGCTTCCTAATCTTCTATTTGCTACAAAGCTGCTCTGATTATGGATTTGCAGAAACAGCATGTTAATCTTGAACTTTCTTTTCCTATCAAACACAGATTTTGGACTGCTTAACCTAAAAACAGCAGTCACTGAAGTTACCCAGGTGTTTCTAAACTAACATCTGTTGGGTAAAACAAAATGTTTTGCAGAATGCAGGGCCTTATCTTTACTGCAGTAAAGACAATCTCATATGGAATAGACTTTACTAAGCATTCACAGTAGCACCAGTGCCAAAGTTCAGCAATCAAGAGGAACGTATATTTACATTGCAGTGCAATATAAATGCAACTTGAATAGTTTTTTATGAAAAACATGACAAATCTCTCAGGAAGAGGGGCTATCACAATTCCTGTTCATTCTCAAAATTGCAATGGACATGTGAGTTACATGAACGTCCTGAGCATTCAGCTTTTTGTGGCTCTGCATTAGGTTTGTGTGGCAAGGTTCTGGTACTGAGGGAATTACAAAGATGGCTCCTCTGAGAAGCATCCAGAAGCTTCCCCCACGTCTGGCAGAGCCAATGCCAGCTGTCTCCAAGATGGACCTGCCACTTGCCAAAGCCAAGCCAATCAGCAATGGCTCTGTGATAACATATTTAAGAGGAAAAATGTTGTTATGCAGGAGGAATTGAAGTCAAAGAAGAGTGGAGTGAGAATATGTGAGAGACACAATTATGCAGATGCCAAGGTCAGTGCAGAAGGAGGGGGAGGAGGTGCTCCAGGTGCTGAGGCAGAGATTTCCCTGCAGCCCAAGGTGAAGTTCTCAGTGAGGCAGATGTGCCCCTGCAGCTCTTGAAAGTCCATGTGGCTGCAGAGATCCACCTGGATCCCATGGAGGAGATCCACACTGGAGCAGATGGATAGTTGTGACCCCATGGGAAGCCCATACCAGAGCAGGTTCCTGGCAGGGACCTGAGGACCTGTGGAGAGAGGAACCCATGCTAGAGCAGATTTCCTGGCAGGACTTGTGACTCTGAGGGGGACTCACACTGAAGTAGGCTGTTCCTAAAGGACTGCACCCCATGGAAAGGGACCCACACTGGAGCAGTTCATGAGGAACTCTCTCCTGTGGGAAGGATCCCATGCTGGAGCAGGGATAGGACTCCTCTCCATGAGGAGGAAGCAGTGGCAGATACAACATTAATTGACTGTAACCACCATTCCCTATCTCCCTGAACAGCTGTGGGTCAAGAGGTGGTAGAGAATTGGGAATAAAGCTAAGCCCAGGAAGGAGGGAGGGGTGGCAGGAAGGTGTTTTCAAGATTTATTTTACTTCTCATTATCCTACTCTGATTTTAATTGATGATAAATTCAGTTAATTTCCCCAAGTTGAGTCAGTTTTGCCCCTGAGAGTAACCACTGAGTGGTCTCTCCCCATCTTGATCTCAACTCATGAACATTTCATTGTATTTTATCTCCCTGTCCAGTTGAGGAGGGCAGTGATAGAGCACCTGGAGTGATGAGCGCCTGGCATCCAGCCCAGGTCAAGCCACCACTGGCTCTAAGTGAGGGACATCTGTCTTCCTGGAGCAATGCAGGTTTCCACCTCACATTCCTGGATGATTGCTGAGATTCAGCAAAGCCCAGGTCAGCTACTCAAAAACCCCAGATGAAGGTACCAGCCAGTTCTGAAGTTAATCTAAACAGTACTCTTTTCTGCCATATATGTTCTGTGAAGTATGAAGTCAGAACAGCAAAGCTTTCCAAACTTCCCCTTTCCTCTAACAATGTAATTCCAAATACTCACCTAAAGCAAGCCCATACTCAATGACCTATGGAGCACAAAGTAGTATTGCAGAGCATAGCCATGTCTACACAGGTCTTGGGATTGTTCATTTTCCTGCTCCTTTCCCACCACAAGTCCCACACCAGTAACACACGAAATTAATGAAACAAAGAGCACTGCTCAATATGAGGTCTGCATTATGTTCCAGGAAGAAGGACCTGGTGGACACTGAGAGATCCTTTCAGGAGAGCAGGCTTTCTCAGTATCCAGTTTAAAGCAGAAACTTCACTAAGGTGTTTTACAGGACCATCTTGCCCTTTCCACAGATTAGACCCAAAGCCTCATGAAATTAACCTCCTACCTCAGGCACTTAATTTAAGCATCTAAATTTACACACTTGGAAGTGCCTTATAATTTTCTTTCTTTCAGGAAGATTTTTGGTTTGTTTTTCTTCTTTTAGGAAGACATTCACCTCTTTGCAGCATCCCAGTCCAGGACAGATTACCCTTGTAGTTCTCTGCAAACTCTGATTCAAAGACTTTTTCCCAAAATGAAGCAAACCCCATATAAATCATAGAACCATAGAATTGGAAGAGACCTTCCAACACCCTTGCCATGGGCAGGAACACTTTTAGGTTTATCTATCCAGCAAGATTCCTGCCTTAGAAAATATCTGAACCTAGAGAGATGCATGGAGTTTAGTTTGACACCTTGGGCAAGCATGAATTTATCACACAGCCCCGTCTCTCACTTCAACCTCATCAACAACTGTGATCCTGAAAAAAAATTCCTGAGGGAAATCTGTACTTTAGTTGAGGGGAAAAAGAAATCAAGTTGAGCCTCCAAAAATTATAAAGTGTTACATTAATTGCCTCTTTTCACTTTCCACCTTCTTGATTTAAGCTTTTACAGCTCATATTTTTGAACTTTCCTCTGCAGTCCATACCATTAAGAATATTTTTTTTTCTTTTTCTTTTTCTTTTTCTTTTTCTTTTTCTTTTTCTTTTTCTTTTTCTTTTTCTTTTTCTTTTTCTTTTTCTTTTTCTTTTTCTTTAATAAAAACAGCGATTATCAGGTAATAACAGGATTTTTGAAGCTAAGACACTAAAAATACTGATTGTTGCAAAATGCATAATTAAATTACAACTCTTGGCAACATCATGAAGAGTCTTTCCTTTCAAGACCAGTTTTCTCATATTTCTGAAGTAATTTCTTGTATGAAACTGCTTTTTCTCTTTTTTTCCTAGTTTTCTGTTTTAATGTATACACAGACTTGTGCAGCTTAGGAAGAAAAGCAAGGATGAATCCAAGCCATGGATAAGTTCTGGGAGAGCATCAAGTGACAGATAATGCAGTCATTCTATTTATCAACATCAAAAATTCTTTGTCTAATTCATGAAATATTTTATCACAGCACAAGGGTATGTGGGGTGTTCTTTTCAACTGAAGTACGAATGTAGTAGATTGGCAAATTTTCTCCCTAAATTCACACTTACAAATGATGTGCTGAAATTTTCAAATTGACATAATTAAGAATATTAATAACAAATGCAGATACTTAATACAGTACATTAAATAGGTTAGATTTTTTTTTTATATTCAAGTCATGGATATAATATTCTGAAATTAAACTATTTAACATAGAAGATTCTCTCAGCTTCAGACAGTTTCAGGCCAATTCTTTCCTACTGCAGCTGTTACCTCAAAAAAATTATATAACTTGCCTTTTTTCTACAAATCGCTGAAGCCCGACTGGTGCTCCATTATTAACATCAGAGCTGTCAGCATCTCAGGGAGGCAGGAGGAGAAAGCAAAGCATTCCTACCAGCAGCAACAAAATCATGCTTGCACTTAGAGAAATCTTCTTTCAATCCTCTTTACACCAAGCAGAGAACTACTTAAAGTACAGTATGCTGAAAGTGGCATTCATTTCACTTCCACTATCTATAAGTTAGAAGTCTGTTACAAGTCTGTAAGCTAAGGTCCGCTTGACTCTATCTCTAGACATGAAGAAAGACAGGCACCTCCAGAGGGTGATTCACCCCATCCACAGACAGGTATCAAAGAGAGGTGGAAGGAACCATCCTTTGGAGATGTCTCTCGCTCTCTCCAGTGACTACAAAGGAAGACTGTGGTGAGTGGCTTAAACTAAATTAAGTGAGATGAAATCTAATCCTAGACATAAGTAACACAGGAGGAGCCTTACTCTCCTGTACTGAAGACAGTGTTATTAATGATGGTTATTGGAAGCACTCTGCATTTAAGAATGCACAAATTGCATCATGCTTGTTAGCTAACACGAATTAATTTGATTGTGCATATAACTACACTGATATGTCCTGTGTGTCAGAGCCTCTGTAAAAAGAGTAGGAAGAGCAAGTTTAGTAAGGGATATGGCTCCAAAACAGCATTACATTCAGCTGGGACCCTGAGCAGGTTCTGAATGCTCCTTTTTCTCTCAGTGCTGTTTTATAACTGCCTTACAGTAACGAAAAACCTGGTCATCTTTTTCACCATCTAAGTGCCAGTTGCCTTGTATTTTACAGGAAGTAGAACTGTATTAAAATAAAACTAAAAGAGTCAGAACATATACTTTTCCTATGATTTACACTAACTTTCCAGCCTATCCAAGTATTCTTCATTTTAGCTCAGAATCTGAAAACAGATAGAAAATATCCTCCCCTAAGAACTCTAGGCAGTAGGCTGTGTGGCACCAACTGATTGGCTTCCACATTGCTTCAGACTAATCCTGTCTAGAGAAGGTGGGGCCTTTGAAGTAACAGCTCTAGACCCTGGCTCTCCTCTAGACTCCATACAATGTCTTCATGACCCTAAAGCTTCTCTTTATTTCAGTTCAAAGAGTCTGACATCAGAGAGGGTTGTGCTAGAGCCAACAAGACTGGTGACTGTTATACCATGGAAGTGGCCACACACGTGGCAAGCCACAGGGTTTGGCATGATACCATTGTCTGATGGTGCATAGTCTGCTGAAAATATGTCTGAAAACAGGGAATAATCAGAAAATCAGTGTTGCGGTTAGGTGGTTTTCTGTGATGGCATGGCATGCCACAGCCTTCTCAGAGAGTGAGGCTTGTTCGGGGAGAGCGGCTGTTCCGCTTCCCGCGCCTTTCCAGGCTGCCCCTCGCATGCTCGGGCCAGCTGAAGCCCTGCAACACCGTGACGATAAAGGAGGCGAAAAGGCTCTCTGCATGGAGGCTGCAGCAGATCTTTATTTCACTGAGGCTCTCAGAAGCCTAGAGCCAGCACATGTGCTCGTTCCCAAAGGCAGAGAGCCAGCACATGGCATGGTTCCCCCAAGCAGAAGATGGTGAACCAGAGAAGAGCAGAGAGCGAGAGAGTATCGCACGGCATGCAGCCTCGATTATCCAGGGAAGAGGGGGGTGGAGAGAGCACATGACCAATGGTCTCAGGGCACAGGGGCGGTACATGGGCGGAGTTGGGGTAAAAGAACAAATAGGAAAAACCTGAGGGAGTGGTTACTAGGGGTGGGGAAGGCGGGACTCCTGGAAAGGCAGGCCATTTAGTAAGAACAGGAGTGAAAAATACAATACCACAAATCAGCACGATAGAGGATCAAAATCCCTATTTCTGAACTGGTTCCTGTCAGTTCTTAATATAGCAGCATAGGCAAGCTCTGATGGACTTTATCTGGACATGATTTTGTCTGTTTTAATGAAGAAACACAAATTTTAGCTTTTTTCTTCACAGCCTCTACCAGTGAGGACATTAAAAGAAAGAATTCAAGAGACCTCTGCAGCCTGGACATCTGTGTCTTTATTAATAGTTTCTCGAAGACAAAAGTGAATAGACATAATTTTGTGACTGTACCCAGGAGTTTAAGGCTCTATCAAATCAAGCTTGCCATCACCCTCTCTTCAGTGGTACTGTGGGCATCTATATAGTTAAGCTTTCACCCCAAAAAGTTTCCTTCCATTTACATCAATATGAGTAGAGAATGAAAGCTTTCGCACTTAGTTTCAAAACATTTAGTTGGAAGATGAAATTCATGTTTATCTGAGTATTTTATCATTACTTAGATGTTCTGTCAGCATCACCTTTTAAATCTAGGTACTTTTAGTATTCTTAATGTAGCACATGCATGAGAAAATACTGTAGCTGTGAAAGTCCAGATTGTGCAATCTACTAGCCTAGAAGGTACTGTCACTTTTATGTGCCCTATATTTTATCCATCTTTAGCTCAAATAAATGCAGATTTTAAAAAAATATTTTTCTTTAGCTCTTGCCTTGCTTTCCAGTCCTCAGTATTTGGTGTTTGAGAATCAGGTCATCTAGAAAAAAGAAAAAATTCATCTAGAAAAAAAAATGCTATGCACTTTCAGTAAGCAGCAAGAAAAATTCAAAATATTGCAATTAGATGGGGTTTATCTCGTTGTTCTTAAAAATATCCATTTGGTTTTCATGGTAGTCTCAACCCCTAGGTAAGTAAAAATAAAACCAGAATCTTGTATTTAATTCATCCATCTAGACAGGAAGATTTATGAAGCACCATTTACCTCGTGAATCCTTCAGTCTAAGTTATCTAATGGTTTTCTAAAATTAGGTTCTACTTTCAAAAAATCAAAACTGTCAGAGTTATTAACGTAGCACCTTTTAGGGATATTGTTAGATACACAAACATCTGGGAAAAAATAGTGAAAGACAAAGTTGCATCAGCTTTGAATGTGTTAAAAGTAACATATTAGAAGTCCTCGTAAGGTTCATTTATAGGAAGAAGAAAATTGGTTGAAACCTTGATCCCACTGAAACTAATGAGACTTCACCCTTTCTCTTTTGCTAGTCAGACACATTCCTAGTGACCATGACCATGAGAAAGATTCTTGCACAAGGACATATAAATGGTAGACTCTGTCTCTTGAAACAGTAGGTTTATTTGGCATTTCTGTACTTCAGTATTTCTTGTAGTCAGTACACAATATGTGTTCCAGCCTGAAGGCTTCTAATAGTTGATAGAAGATAAAAATAAATGTTTCTATTTACAGATCCAAAAATTTTTAAGAGGAGGAGTGAAAAATATTTTGACTGTTTCACAAAACAAGTGTGAAAAGTGGTCATTGAATAATTTTAAAGGGTCAGTATGAAATTTGTATTACTGCAGTTAAATCCTAGCTGGAATTGGAGAGTAAATTCAGTAAAAAAAATAAAGGAAAGAATCTTATAAGCATTCTGCAAACTCAGTCTCTAAGTCTCCAGTATTAGGGTGTTAGGCATTAAATGTTCATGCCTTCTATAATACACAGTCAAGTATGTTCTAGTATCTCTTTATATTTAGTGATTTTAATGTGATCACTACTTTCTTTCAACCTCTTGATTTTATGCAGTTAAAAGTCCACAATGCATTCCAGGATTTATCTGACCCTTGAGAGTCCAGTGTGTGAGAACTGAGGACAGTGACTAACCTTTGCCCAATAGCAAGAGCCAGGATGCCAGAGAACATAAAACCACCACAAAACATAGAGATGGAAGAGATTTAGGGACAGGAGAGAGCAAAAGAAGAAAAGAATTCCACACTGAGGCAAACTGGCACCGAGTGACACTCATTCACACGCTTTTCTTTTGAGATGGGCTGGCCACTTCCAATACCTCCCCACCACCACCTCCCAAATCTCTCCTATTTCCCAAATCCTTCCCAGGAACAGTTTAAAGACTAGCAGGTGGCCCAGGAAAAAATCTTTTCAGAAACCATTCAACCTTTCCAAAACGAACAATCAAGTTCCAGTCCCACTTCTTTCATTGTTCAATTTACTGCCACAGAAATACTCACTAGCAGCAGAAACAACCTTAAGGCAGTGATGTATGGAACAGCTGACTTCTGTGGTTTGCAAGAACTGTAATTCTAAACCTTTTCCCTATGTAAACTGATTTTTGGATTTGAAATGTAGTCACTGGCTTCCCAGCTGCTGATAGCTATAGAGCTGCCTAAAGCCAAGCCAGCTTCTCTGCTGAGCAGGCAGTATGGTTTCTCGCCATAAAGGAAATTACTTGAAAGGCATTGCTGGCCATGTAAAGGATGGATGTGCGTGGCTTTTGTTCAGATCCAATGTTTTGCCTGCCATCCTCCCCAAAGAGACCTTAAACCTGGAAACCAGTGGTTTCATAGACAAATTCAAGACTCAGTCATAATCAAATAGGCTCAGCACAGCACGTTATTGCACATCAACACGGCTGCGGTAACTGTCCACTACAAATACAAGATAATGTGACATACGTTAGCCCACAGTGAAAAGGGGCTAACCTAAGCCAAATTACTCTCAGTGTGCCGTGGGCTAAGAGCGTTTGCACAGGCACTTATTGAGACAGTTAACCAGAGTAATTTGATCATATGTCTGATCTCAAAGACAAAATAGACTCTAAATTGCTAGTATGGTATATAGGAGATGTAGCCATGACATTCTGTTGCATTATCATCTGACCTAAAAGGAATGTAAAAGATACACTCCCTTCTTGGCATTATTTTAACACAGCATTTTACCAGCCTGAATTATGAAAACAGGGGAAAAAAAGCATTATATTTAAACCTATAAAAATGCATTTTATTCCTATTTGATAAGGCACAACTTTTTCTAGCAATTGTAATCTGTAACATTACAGCCTTAGGAGGTAATTTACTAAATAGGACAAAATTAGCTGATTTTTGGACCATTTAAAGCAACACTTCTGTTGAAAGCATATAAAATGTATTAAAGTAATCTCTAAAGTCTTTACCCCTGCTTGAGATTTTAATTTACTCAGAGTTAATAAATTATCCCCTTTCAGAAGCTATTGAAAATTTTCACTTAAATCCTTTTTTCAAACCTTGTGTGTTCAATTGAATCTTAAGCAATTTATACACACATACACAGAGCTTGAGGTGGTCACCACACTAAGGTGAAGGCTGAAAAGAGGTTAGATTAGCACTAACTCCTCTTCCCTTAGGGATTGCCAGGGTGCTATTAATGAATGTGAATTCCCTCCTTCCCCAGATCCCTCCCCCTACATATGCACTGGTCTGGCTGTTGAGTAATTACTTTTCCACAGCTGCATTTAGCAAAATACCCTGTTCAAAACCCAGGCCCATTTTCTTTCCTGCTGAAGGATGTGACTGCAATCAGGGAAGAGCACAGCAAATCTGGGTCACCCCAGTATTCAGGTTAGCTGGGACACAAAAGCTTGCTTGATCTCAGACAGGGCTCTATGTTACATTTGCACACTTATCAGAAATATTTTTTTCAGGCTATCAATTATTATATTTGAGCATTGCATCCTTGTTCTAGGGAGCCCTTAGAAAGCTGTAGCAAAAATCAATCCAGTTTTACAACTTTTACCTTGGCACAGCTCCAACTCTTTATCTACCTCTCACAGTTATTTAAAGATGCGGTGCTTTTTTTTCTGGAGTATAGCTGTATTCCTGAGTAGGACTTGCCCTTGATGTATGTAATACCCCTTTTCCTTTATTAGGGTTAATCTGTGAATCCACTTTGGTTTCACTTTTCGTGTTTGACAATTGGCGTGTCTGTGGCAAGGTTTGTGTGGCTGAGTACCCACCTCTCCTGGGCAGTGTGTATTTCTGAGCGTGTATTTCTCTCAACAACCAGAGCCTTCTTCCAGGGAATGGGCACATGGGTTGGAGCCCACTCTTGTTCAAATTGCTTTAACATTGGCTGCAACTGCAGTAGTGGCATCTGAAAATTTCTCCATGTGTTTATCCTGAGCTTTATTTTTCCAGTGCCAACACTACCTAAGAGCTGACCAATCCATCTCTATGTGTGTAGGTGCATGAGGCACCTTTACCAGCACACCTCGAGGGCCATCTTCATCAAAGGAGTAATGACTCTCAACACCAGCAGCAGTGTTTCAATAGACAGACACTACAGCTGTCTCAAAAGGTTACTGACTCCCAGATGGTAGGGAATTTTGGATAGCAAAAACTAGTCTTAGATATTACTGTGTCAGTGTAGGCTGCAAAAACAGACAGCAGATGCTGGGCATCACTGGAATTATGAAGTAAAAGACATTAAAAGAGAAAATCTATCTTAGAGCTGTACTTTGAAGGGGTTTTATGTTTATTTTAGAAGCAGACCCAGTTTCTACTTCCCTATTGAACACGTATGTGGAAGCTTACAGAGCCACTAATCAGATTGCACATGTTTCCATGTTTCTAATTCTCTACTTTTCAGCTCAAAAATGTGTTTTACCACTTCCTGTTAAAGTTACTTTATTAAATTCCCTCACAGCAGTTAGCTGAAGGGCTAAAAGGCATCATTTAATTTACACCATGCAAGTTTATACAAAGTGAATGCTGGAAAGTCAATAAAGCATGAGTTTGGCTCATTGCTTCCAGCCTGCTTGCACAAACCAGCCATGGCTGTGCTCAGAGAGACTCTGAAAGGGTGCGAGTCCATAGCAGCACATGTGCATCCTCTTTTCTCTGATGGAGGTGGGATGCTTCCTTACGTAAGGCAGCAGTTGCCAACCTAGTGCCATGGGAGCATGATGTGAGTGGTGTGTCCAACAGCTACACAAAGCAAACCAAATCCCTGCCATCTTCATAGTATAATATCTAGTTTAACAAATCTCATTAATACATGCTCATTTTCAGGAGCTGCATTTTGAAGAAAGTAACTGATGAGGCTTCCCCTCCTCCCAAGCAATATGGAGCTAGCATCCAGCTACCTTTGAGCATGTTGTCTTTAGAGCTCCTAAGTGAAGCAGGAGATAGCTGGATCAGTCCTATGGAGGATCCTTCTAAAAAAAGAGCTGATATTTTTTGGTTTGATTATTTCTATTTCGACCCCATTTCTCTGTCTTTCCTTTTAGTCAGTGTGACAGCATGCCAGTGGCAGAGACCTTAAGTGTTTAGCCACTTTCAGATAGTCACTGAAAAGAAAAAAAGTTTATTTTTTTCCATCTCTCACACTTTTGTACCTGTCTTTTACCTGTTTAATTTAAAATATTGTTTGCTGTTACCCAGAGTTATGTAGTGTTAGAAGCATTTGACAACTAGCTGTATTTTAGGAGCAGATGAAATGGTTCATATTCTCAGAGAAAACATAAGGCATCTTTTAGAATAAAATCTACTATAAAAATATACAATAGCATTACTGAAAACAAGAAGAAACAAGTACGTATTCTGACCTCAAAATAGGCAAAGAAGGGCTGAATAAGTGGGAACCATTCTTATTTACTCTCATAATCAAACTTTGCAGGCAAAACTAGGGGGAATTTATATTATGTGACTCATGCTAAGAAAAAACGAGGAACTCAGTATTTAGGTTCAAGCTTCTGATTTCATTTTCTAGTTAAGGTTGGAATGCTTGCTGGAACTTTCTCCTTCTTAGCTTTTGTTGATTTCTGTCATTCAGGAATCATGAAATAAATATTTATTAACATGGGAACCCTCCTCCCTTCCTGCCCTTCGTATTTGTGCTTCTTATGTTAATGAACTTACTTTAACAAGGGAACCACATTCCTCCTGGGTCCGCATCAGTTCTGGTGCCAACACATTAGTTATTTAAATGTAGTTTTATATTAATTTTTCATATTGTAATGCATTGTTCCCTGCAAATATACATGTAGCTGGTTTTCAACAGTAAACAAATATATGTTAAAGATATTCTTAGCTGAAAACCTTTCATCTTGCATTTTGCTTCCTGTGATAGTGGTGGTCATTTCTCACTCTTGCCCTCTGTCTTTTTACAACCATCCTCTTTCTGTGGTGACCTCCATAACGGTTTTCTTTCTGTTTTCTAAAACAGGTTTTTAAGGCAAATACAGAATTCTGAAACTACATATTTTCCATGCATTCAACATCTACCTCTAGTATCCTCAAAGTCTGGCATAAACGCTTGCAGTCTTTGATTTGGGAAATCCAGTTAAAAAAAACCAGGAGTTTAGCAAAAGCTGAAAAGCACATGCTCTTGAAAAACAACCTTACTAGTACAACAATGATACGTAGGAAAAGATAGGGGAGGTTATTGTACCATTCTCTTCTTACTTTCTCACCAATAACAAAAAAAGATATACAGACTAAATGCCTGCATATGTATCTGCATGACACAGTACCACAGCCATATCAAAATAAATCTTCTTGCTTATTAAATGGGTAAATTACTAAATGTAAATAGGTAAAAATGACAACTACTGTTCTCTGTGAGGTGGGAGCTGTTATTTCCAAAAGACATGTTTTTAGGTTAAAAAGTGGAAACTAGACGCAATCACATATCATATCGCCAGGGCTACTATTTAGTATATAAAAATTCAGGGCTTGTTGCACTCCGACTGCTCCATTTTGAGTCATTTAAAATTATCAAACATTTTGAACTCAGGAGTGAGTTGTTATTATAGAATTTGATAAGAAGGCTGAAGTCTTCAACAATGTTCTCCTAAGAGTCCTCAAGAAACACAGACATTAAACAATGAACTATCAATTGAGGTGTATGTGAGGCATTGCTTTATGAGTTTCAGTGCTAGGGAAGTAGAAGTCAGTTAATGAGTTCTCAGTCTTTGAAAGAGGCCTCACAAATGATTCAGGGAGCTACAGTGAGCCTGACTTCCATATCAGGTAAATGAAAGAAACTATAACAAAGGAGAGGAATAACAGATATCTAGATAAATATGATATATTACAGAGAAGAACCAACTCGGCTTCTGTGAAGGGAGTCCACTCTCACAGATCAATGAAAGTTCTTTGAGGACTCATAAAGGCTAGGGAATATGGTGACCCAGTGACTCTCTACTTACATTTTAAAAAAGCATTCAACAAAATCCCTTAGAAGAGGTTTCTAAAGAAATTAAGCTGTCATGGGTAAGAAGGAAGGCCATCCCTTGGATTAATAATTGGTTAAAAGCGAAGATAACCTGGGTAGGAATAAAGGGTCGATTTACATGATGAAAAGCTATTAATAGCAGGATTCTCTGTGCCCTTAGCATAAGTGTTGTCCAGAGTGCTAATGAATGACCTCAAACAGAGAGCAAATAGTCAGGTGACAAAATGTACGAGTGAGACAAAGTAATTCAAGACACTCAAAACTGTTACTAATGATAGAGTATTTCAGAAAATACTCACAGGTCAGTGGTAAATGAAGTTCAGTAAATGGCTACGTAGTAGTGTGTACGTGATGCAGACTAAGCTAACTGCTACCCCTCAGGAAACATATGTTGGAGCTGAGGGTGTTTCTCAGCAGACATTAGCTCAATGACAAGAAGCAGCCAGAAAGACAAACAAATCTGCTCCTCAGTATTACATGCAGTTTAGCTTACTGGAATTTTCCTAGATTTTAGGAATTTAGGAAAAAACTGTAAGGGAGGAGCAAATTTAGAAAGATTAGTAGGATGGGTAGTTTCTATATGAGGAAGTATTCTATAGTCCTAAACTCTTTAGCAGTTGGGGGATATGGCCGACATCTAGAAGTCCATCTGGAAAAGTGAATAGGAACATTGTTTTTTATAACTGGAGAACAAGTGGTCACCCACTGAAAATATTGAATGCCAAGTATAAAATAGATGAGAAAAGCACTCTTTTTTCTCACTGAATGAAATAGTGGAATTAATTGATGATGGAAGACCAAAGAAAAAATTTCTAACATGATGTTAGAGAAGTTAATGGGTATTAAATCCATCAGAGTTTTAGACATTGCTAAATCTCACATTTTTCGTTGTTCAGCTCTTGAAAGGATCCTTCTACACCTAAAATTTTCTCCAGTAATACATGTCAGGTCACTTTAAGAAAAATGGTACTTTATTAAATGAAGTTTTAGCCCAATAAAGTATGGTTACTTTTGTATTCCTATGAATGTAATAATTCGCAATTTTCAAGCAAAAAGTTTTCAGTACTTCCCTGTCATTTAAAAATGATAACTTTTAATGACAATTTCATGAATGAGAGCTAGAAAAATGTTGAAAAATTTTTTTTTAAAAAATTTGTATTTTTTCATAGCCAGTGTAAACTACTTGCTAGTCAGCACTCTGAACATTTGGACAGAGCAAGTGCTCAAAAATAGGTTTGATGCACATGATCTGTGTACTTTGACTTTTCAAGAATTTTCCTGCATTTCAGTTCACTGACTAAAATCTTGTTTGCCTTAGTCATTATAGTATCTTCTATTAATTATATTAAACTACATAAACTAATCCACTCATTCTCTTTGTGTTGAAATAAATGTCCATAGAGCATAATAAATCAAATGCAGTTCTACAGAGGGAAAAGGTATCTATTATTTTTATTAAAACTCTGAAAGTCAGGAAGGTATAGTTTAACGAGTGTCAGCCACATCAGTTTTTCCACTGTGTAAGAAACCACTAGAGGACCAAACAATGATCATGTCTGTCCCTAAGGGAGTGGTAGATAGCAGCTCTGCCTCTAGAGGAACTCTACAGATGGGCAAAAGACAAAGCAATGAGATGGATTTTCTGTCCAGCCAATCTACTGGTGAGGTACTCAAGCAGGGCCTGAAATACCTGAGGTATGTGTTCATGCTTTTGCTCTCCCATGGCAGTTATCTTACTTCTTCATCATCCTTAATTGTGTCTATCAAAAAGGACTATATGGAATTATGTCTCTTTTTTTTAATGCATACATCATGAGGATTATGTTTTGAAATATCTCCCATTTCTCACTCTCTCTTTCATGTCAATGTTAGTAACCAAAATAACTGAGAAAGAATATTGATAGAAAACTATCAGATAAAAACAGAAAATACAACAAGATGTAATGCAAAAAAAGGACTATAAGCTGAAAATCCTGAAAAGTTTCAACATATATTTTTCTTGTTGTCCTTAGCTGCTGCACTTTATCTCTCAGTGAAATAAATGAATAAGTTTTCTTCATCTCTAGTGACTACAGTCCTATCTCATGATAAGATTAAATTCTAGCATCATAAATCAACACTTATAATTAATGTTAGGAGTCTGCCAACCAACCCTAGAAAATGTCAATCGATTATATTCTATTTCTAGGTCTCGATAATTGTAATTTGTCCTATGTATATGTATTTTATATTTAAGTGTATTTGTTTAAACAGGATGACAATCACAGCAGGAATTACCTACAAAGTTCAGGGATAAGATGGAAAAAGAGTGAAATCATGAGTCAGCCACAATTTTAATAGCTTTATCTCCTTTTTAGTTCTTGTTCTTTCTTTTTCAACCACGGAAATAGGTTTTGTTGAAGGTTTGTTTTTAAAGTATTCAAAAGATTTCCACTAGCGTAAACAGGTTCCCACTGGCTTGTTCTAGGCTCCAAAATCTTATCCTTCCTCAGCCCCTTGTGATTCAGCATTGCATATTGATGCACAACGTAGATAATCCTTCAAGATAGACAGTGTGGGGGTGGTTGGTTTATAAAGTGTAATTCTTGTGAGTTACTCCATCCTCTTTAGTGATATAGGCTGCCGAGCTATTTTGGGATTTCTCTGCTTTGGGACATGTACATTTTCTCCCCATTTTCCCAGGCACAGGGATGGCAAGAGGTAAGAAACACTCTTACAGAGGGAGAGACAAAGTTGTTTGTCATCCTTTGGGCCTTGTCAACTGCTGGCACCGCCTTACTCACTTCTGCTGAGAGAGCACATGGGGCTCATAAAATCTGCTCCATGGAGCAGTTAAACAACTCGCAAATCTGCAACAGGCTCATGAGGTAGACATGTTAATGTGACCCTGCTTTTGGTAATCTGGTGCTAGGAGATTATTGCACTGCTTCCCACTTCCTTTGAGATCAGTATTGATGCACTTCACTGCCTATTCCCTACCTAGTCACAAGGACAAACCTAGAACTGGCTGGATGGAGGAAGACAGAAAAAAGAGCTAAATGTCACGTGCCAGTCATCCCGTACCTCTTAATTACCCTGAGGTTTAGACAGGAGAACTCAGCTTACATTTGTTACAGAAGTGGGACTTCAGTGGTTTGCACACTGTGAAGGACAAAGGCATCCCAGCAAGGTGACCACCTCAGGCATGACCAGCTTGGCCACCAGCCCCAGACATGCACTTCACCCTGGAGAAATCCTGTGACATAGTAAGGCACAGCTGGGAAGACAAGCTGGTGCAGATTAACAGCAGAGGCAGAGCTTTGAATTTTGTCCTGTTAAATGCCTGAATTAATAGCCTACATCTTAACAAGCCTGTACCTGATGGGTACTGCGCAGAGGCGGATGTGTGTGTGTGTTTTGGTTTTGTTATTTTTGTTTGTGTTGTGGATTATTTATTGTGATGCAAGTAATTACATCTCTCTTTGAATTTTTCTGTGGCTTAGAAACTTGTTTTTAACTATACTGCTATGTTTTTATATGAATTGTATAAAAAGAGGTCAGAAGGAAAATAGTAAAGGGAATAAGTGGTATGCTTGTATTGTCTTTCTACTTCGGTCCCAAAATTATACACAGCAATTGAGAACAAAAATATCACCTATCTATGCTTGACCCTCAGTTCTTCCCATTCACTCACCTCATATATCACACACCAATTGACTTACCTTACATTCAGATCTCCTTAAGTGAGCTAACAACTCAGTATTTCTTGCACTTAAAGACAGAAGAAACCCAAGATAATCTCTGTGTTGTTGTAATCAGTTGCAGTGAAGCCTCCTATTGTCTTTTCACAAAGTTTATAGCCCCTTGGCTCAGAAAGGTCAGATTTATTGTTGCCTGTTTACTGGCATGTGAATTTATGAGTGTTCAGCTCTGAAGCCTGGTGTAAACATACCAGCATTGTCTTGTCGCATGATGTTGCCCACGGCTTTGGAGCAGAAGTCACGAAATGTAGCACAGAGGACTTGCACAGCTTTCATCAAGCTGGTACAAGGAAGACCTGCTCTTCTTGTGTCTGATGATGCAAGCAATGATGGCTAGGATGTCCTCACTGAACTTAGAAAAGGAAAACTTCATAAGAGAGAAAGATTTTATAAGCTTGAATTATGACAAGCCCATGATTTCAATCTTTGTTTAGAGTAGTTTTTTCCAATTAAAGTAGTGAATTACTGCTGACCTGTCTCTCTAAAGCAATAAATTTATTTATAGTAGTTAATGAAATATTTGGTGTAGACCGGGGTTTTTTTGATGAAATGTATATAGCCTTTCAGATGGGTTTTGGTAAAGTCATTATATGAAAAGGTATTAAATAAACTTAGTAACCAGGTAATGAGAGATAAGCCTTTTAGTGGATCAAAAAATGGCTAGGAAGCAAAGGTATGAATAAACTGGTCATTTTACTTTGTTGTCAAAGGATCATTAGCAGCATGACCAGAAAGTTTCAGGGCAACTTATGTTCAAAATACAGCTCTAAAAAGCTGTCAGAATCTATTTCTATTACTATTTACATATCTGCATTAATTCTTTAAAATATGAGCATGTCTCTGCTGTATGCAGACTAAATTCCTCTGTCTTAATATCACTTGATATCTTTCCAAAGTTTGTGGCAGCCTACCCATGTGGAAACATGAGAGCAATATAAAATCATAGAATCACAAAATGGCCTGGGTTGGAAGGGACCTGTAATGGGTTAGCACAACCTGGAGTTTTAGGTAAGAGAAAAAAATTCCACCAGCCACGGAAGTGATGATTTTTTGCAAAGGGCTGTTGTAACTTCCTCCAGACCTGATAGAACTAATCAATTGGCTAATTTGAATATTGACAAATCTGTTAAGCCACTTAAGAAGCTGGACACACCTCTGTAAAAAACACATTTAAAGACGAACAAGCCCGGGAATCGCTCTCTTGCTTCCAGTCCTTGGACAGGTAACTGGGCCTGCCCGCTTGGCCCGGTGGGCCGGGCTGGGGCTGCCTGCTGGCCCGGCGGCAGCCAGGCTGCAGCCCGCGGCTCTGTGCGGGCCAGGATGGGCCCCCACCTGCACAGCTAGGAAAGATCATGGCCATGCTCCGTGCAAACCGGTCCCGTGGCATGGCATGGCGGGTGCAGCGGACAAACTGAAACTTTACACCAGAGACCAGCTCCGACCGCTGCCCGGCAGAGATCGTGTGACCAACCAGCTAAGTTCAAAGCCCAGGCGCGGGTAAGATTAACTCCTTCAGTGCCGTAAGTTCCCCAAAAGAAATGAAACCTGCAGACATCAATCCTCTCCCAAGTCAGAGGAAAGGGAAAGGCAAAGGCACGTGAAAAGACACTATGATAGTGACACCAAAGTCAGTGAAGAAGAGAAAGGTGAAGCCCAGAGGGAGGAGAGAGAGGAGATGCTTCAAACCTAACCTAAAAACGGAAATTCTTTGTAAAGCTATGGTGAGGGACTATAATACATCAGAGAACCCTTTCGTAATTTCATGAAAGCATGGGGAGTGGAGCATTCAAACTGCCACGAGCAAAGATGCCTGTGCTGAAATAAGCAAATCTTGAAGTAGCTGTGATCCAATGAGAAGCCTGAACAGGGAGAGGTAGTGATAAAATGAAGATACTTGCTCCCAGGGAAGAAGAAGACTTCTGTTCCTAGAGATGAAGATGATCCCAGAGGTAGATGAAGAGAACCTTTGCTCTTGAATAGCTCATCCTTAAAATGGTACCCCATTAGCTAAGACTGAACCCTCGAAAACAGTTGTGGGGAAAGCTGTAAGTCGAGGGAAGGGACTCACACATGCCAACAGAAAACCACCCCAGGCGGCTGTTGTGCTGTGACATTGAAGCCACGAGAGGACTCTTTCTTGTGGAGAAGCCCCATAGCATGAGCAAAAGAGACTCTTCTCCCTAAGTGAACTGATGAAAGACTATTATAGAAGTGGTAAACTGACTGAAATAATTCCAAGTTTGTGTCTTTTTGTTGTAAGTGGGAGGAGGGAGGAGGATGGGGGGAAGAGAAGTGTTCTGAAGGTTTATTCTGACCCTTATTATTCCTTTTTCTTTTAGTTCTGTTAATAAGCTTCTTTATATTCTTTAAAGTTTGGAGCCTGCTTTGCATTCCTCCTAATGCTTATCTCACAGAAGGTGAAAAATGCAAACAAACCCACTACGCTGAATTGGTGTTTCTGCCTGGTTACGAACAGAACTCGCTACAGGACCTTAGAAATCATCTAGTTCCAACCTCCTGCCATAGGCAGAGACCGTTTTCACTAGATCAGGTTGCTAAGAGCTCCATCCAGCCTGGCCTGAAACACTTCCAGGAATGGGGCATCCAGGTATGGAACTGGAACTAGATAATCTTTAAAGTCCCTTCCAACCCAGGCCATTCTATGTTTCTATGAAATCATCAATGAGTAAAAAATCAAAAGCTGCAGATTAGGAGAGGTCCAGTTTAAAGCAACATGCATTTTCAGTTACTTAAGTCCTTTAGTGTGATCCTTAAAGCATTAATCAAATTTCTGACCGAAAGGATAGAGGAGACAGGATCATTTAGCCACATTACCAATTGTTCCACATGCCTATTTTCAGTGGTATCATTAGCAATTGCTTCAACTATTGTGTTTATAATTTATCTTTTCAATTTCTTGAGTATTTTGGTTCAGATTTAACTTTTCTTATGGACACTGGTATCCTATCCCAAGGATAAAAGTGTCAAGCCTGAGGTAATCTCTTTAAGAAAAACCTGAGGGACAGAAACATCATTTTCTTTTTGCTTGCTTTCTGGCATTACTGCTTGCAAGTAAAATGAAAGACTTGATTTGAAATTCAAGGCCAGATCTTAAGAGATGGTGGGCCCTTGCATATCCCAGTGGCTTCAGTGAGATCAGTGCATTTCAGGACTCATCACCAAGACTGGATTTGATGCATTGTTTTTGTTTTGGTATAGCTCTGCTAAGGAGTAATCCATTGAGAATTTACTGCCCTTTTGGAGAATACTCCTTGTTTCATGTACATATTTGTCATTTTTTTCCTTTGCCCTTGTCAAACTGAGCATGTTATTTTGTTGTTTGATAAGACATATATCACTTTATGAATTAACCATTTATACATGAATCAGAATATAGGCTGAAAAGTATAGATAGGGCCTTCTTCCAGCAATACTGTAAAAGAGTTCATGTATTTTGATCATCTCACCCCCTACCCAAGCCCCTATTAAAGGAACTAGCCCTGAAATAATTCATTGCTTTGGTGTTAAAACTGTCATCATTCTTCAGGGCTAACACAGTGGAGAAATAACTTCTTAGCAGTCTGCCAGTGTGGGGCAGGGGGTTAAGACTTTGTTTTCTGAAGATTAGAAAGGAGCTGTTTGTTTGTTTGTTTGTTTAATCAAAGGAAAGTTAAGTTCTGCAAAAGTTGGTGAGACGGTCCAGTAATCCTTATATTACTCTGTGTCCTATTTATAACAGGTCAACAGATAGAAAACATAACAAAAAACCTCACCTAGACAAACTGGTGTTTTGACTTACACAAAAACCATTAAGGAGATTGGTATAAGCCAGAGGAATAGCTTCAGAAGAAGGGGTGGTGCATCTAAACCTCTTCGTTAGTGTTCTTTCTTCCCTATGCTACTTGTGTGTGGATGATCCCTGCTGCAGATAGGGATATTCTGTGGAAAGTCTCAGTTACTAGTGTTGATCACTAACTATCGGTCTCACTGGCATTTTCCAAGGTATTCAGCTGTAAGTTCCCATTGACCAATCCCAGACTGATCGAACTAGACTAATAACATGTGTGTAGAATTTCACCTGCCTTTTAAAATATTTTCACATTAAAACATTTTGAAGAATTCATTATCTCCTTAGACTATTTATAAGAGAGATTCGTGGGGGAATACATTCTGTTCTGTGCAATAGCAGCAGCACAAAGCAGCCTTAAAGTCAGCTTAGGCATCTCTTTGAGGATTTCTCTGATGTACAGAAATCCTGTAGTAGTGGCTTTTTCCCTTTCCCTCACTGCAAGTTCCACTTCAAAGATGTTGGGATGGTATGACTACTGGAGAGGAACTTACTGCAAGTTTCTGTGCCTCAGGTATAGCCTACCATTATCAGAAGGACTTCTTGTGGCTCCTAGGAATCAGCAATACCTCAAGGTAGCCTTGAAACTACTTTAAATTGCCATGAAATCCAAAGGTCAGCCCAAGGATTCTGAGGTTCGGATATGTCCGTCTCCTCCTATCATTTTCCCTAGAACTTGTTCTGAGTTGCCTCCTTCCCTGAAGTCATAGCCCAGTGATTCTAATTTGCGCCCTGATAGTAGACAGACTTTTTTCTTTCATCATCAGTGGAGATGCAGAGTGATTTTGATTAATGACTTCATTGTCCCCAGCCAGCAAGAGACTTGCTTTTTTCGGTTTCCATCAGAATGGATGCTGAACTGACTGTAAGTGTCTAACTGGCAGTAGATTTCACCTGCTGAGAAGGGAGGAAATTAGTCAGGGAAAAAAATGGTCACAAAATAATACTGATTTACTCTAACTTCAACTAGAATGTCAGTGGATGCAAAATTTTTCCTAAACTTCCCCAGACTTTTTTCCTAAGTCTATACATGTAAGAAAGAAACTGTTTATGAGAATCAAAATAATCTTAAGAATCAAGCAAATTCTCATTTAATTCTTTCATCTCACATTTTTCTTGTGTATTTTTAATAAGAAGAAGAGTAAAGGCAGGGATGAATTTCCAGTGATATTAGCATTAGGGTATTTTCATGACTGCCCCTACTCTTCTTCCAGTGAGGAGACTGGGCCTGTCTCAGGAAGTTTAGGAATACTGGTTTGTTGTTATGCATGTAAGATTTTAACATATAACATCACAAGTATTAATGCCAGTCACAGGTCATGACTGGGTCTTTTAAACCTCAGCTAGATCTACTCTTCTCATCCAAGAACTTCTTGGACACATGATGATCAAAAGCAGCTTTAACTGTAGTGACCATGAAATTGTGGAGCACAACATCCTAAGGTAGGAGAGCAGCAGAACATGGACTCTGCTCCTCAGAAAAGCAGAATGCACCTCCTTCAGGAAACTGGTACATGGGATCACATGGGTGGCACCTCTGAAGAGTGAAGAAGCTCTGGAAAGCTGACAAGCCTTTGAATACAACCTCCTCCGGTCACAATTATGGATCATCATGTTACTTAGGAAAATAAGTAGGGAGATCAGGAGACTAGACTGGCTAAACAGGGAGCATGTGACTGTGTTTCAGTGTAAAAAAAAGGTAGAATATTAGAGGTGGAAGGAGGCATAGGACACAAAGGAGAAATTTATAAACTTTGAGTGTGCAGTGATTATGTTAGGAAAGCCAAAGCTCACTTAAAGTTGATGCCTACCAGGGTGCTGAAGTGTACGATATCTCGAGGTGCATGAGGTAACGTTTACAGCGGGTCAGGGGAGGTGATCAGCACTGGTGAGACCACACCCAGAGTGCTGAGATGAAGCACTTTTCATGTACGGAGAAGGTGAGAGATGGGAGTGTTCAGCCTAGAGAAGAGAAGGCTCGGGTGGGATCTCATCCATGTATATAAATACTTTAAGGGAGGGTGTGAGGAAGATGCACTCAAGCTTTTTTAAGTGGTACCCAGTGACAGGGCAAGAGGCAACTGGCACAAAGTGAAACAAAGCAGGTTCTGTCTGAACATCAAGAAATACTTTTTTACTGTGAGAGTGACTGAGGGCTGAAACAGGCTGCTCAGGAGTCTCAATCCTTGAAGGAGGTAACCCTGAGCAGGAACTCAGGTAAGCCTGAGCAGGAATGGTAAGATGAGATGACCCCCAGATCACAGAATATTCTGAGTTGGAAGAGATTTACAGGGATCATCGAGTCCAGCTCTCAAGTGAATGGCCCATATGGAGATCGAACACACAACCTTGATTATCACCATGCCTGACCAACAGAGCTAATCTCATTTTTTTCCAACCTCAGCCATTCTGTGAATCATGTGATAACAAGAATATCTTCTACCTCTTGGATATTATCGAGAGTGGAAGAACAGCAAATGTATTTTGAATGGCACTAAATGTTTGTTATATTTTTATATGCAGGGAAAGACCTCCTAGGCTGCCAGAGAGGAAGTTTAGATAGCTTTTATTCCTTAGTAAGGTTTTGCTAAATGATAATTAAACTTCCTAGAAGAGGAAGGGTATGAGGGGGCAGATGAGAAGGTGATAATGTGCACATCCATAGATAACATACCATTACTGGCAGTTAGCTTGTTATGTGAATGTGACGTGAAAAAAGCTAAGAACACGCAAAGAATGTTTTGCTATCAATGCTGAAGTTAATGCTAAAATTTAAAAGTTAGAATGTTCTAATCATTTACCCGTGTGGTTTATTCAGTTTCTGCTTCTAAGTGGTGATTGTTGACCACCAGTCTGTAGAACAAACACCAAAGTCAGTGTTGCATTCACCCACATACTGCTCACAGTAGTCAAGGTCTTGACATTGTGTAACAAGAACACAATCAGTACACATATAAATATCTAAAGGCATCTTGACATTGCTTCACCATACAAATAAATCTGCAACCCAAACTTCTAAATGGTTGTAAGTTGTGCCTGTCGTGATGCCAGCTGAAGTGTTGCTTCTGTTAACCTGGGTAGTGTATACTTTTTCATTTGAATTTCATTTGAATCAGTGAAATTCAAAGATTTGAGGTAGCTGAAACAATTCTAGGGGACCCTTGCTGTCCTCCCTCTCATCTGCAAGGTCATCTGCTCAGCTTCTTGGAAAACATGTGATGGGAGATGTTGGCTGCTCAGAGTCTGTGATACCGAGCAGCTTTCAGATTGTTTCAGGGCCCTCAGAGCTTTCCTGTTCACATTGTTAGGGAGACCTCTAAGAGGACAGCCTTGGGGTGAGAGTTGCCTTGCGAAGAATGTCCTTGTTGGTTTATGTTCTGCCAGTTGCTCCTGATAGAAACAAAGCCGTATTTGAAAATGCTGAACTACTCTGCAAAATCAGTTTTCCTTCCAGCATCCCGCTTTCCTGATGAGAGGCTGCATTCACAAAGAGCTTCCAAATAACGCAAATGAAGAAAAGAATTGTCACAAGAATGACTTTCAACACTTAAAAATTGCTTTCTGAACCTGTTTGAGATAGTCATGTAAAAGGGTAGTCTTCTTTCATAACTCCTTTGTAATAATGCACAGCTGGGTGAAAATTCATCTCAAACAATACTTACTTTTGTCTTTCCTTATTTACCATCATTATCATTGCTTTTTACTTTGGTTAGCAGCTGTTTCTTTAGTGCTCTGACATTCTTTATAATTTGCATATTTGTTAATTTAACTGGCAGAAAAGTCAACTTACTGTACAACATGCACCTTGTATTTAACACTTATATGTGTGTGGCATATGTAACAGGAAAAGATCTTCTGATATCCCCAATGCATTTTTAATGTACAAATTTAACATACTTTTTAAAATTCATGTATTTGGGCTTTTCTTTGTGCCATGCAAAAATGTCTGATTGTTTAGGGCACAGCTCAAATCCAAGGAGGAATCCTTTTGAGTCTACAGTATAAACTCATAGCATCCAGGATGTGGCTATGATGAACAAATCAGTAATTAATTGGGCATTCATTCCAGTGACCTGTCAGCATTCAAATGCTTTAATTAGATGGAGAAATAGAGGCAAATAATGAGGGCCAAATCTGTATCCTTTTGAATACAGTGGCAAAACATCCACTTGCTGCAATAAGATTTAGTCCTAAATGCATGACAGCACACTATAGAAGATGTCGTCTCCACCAACTGTGGTTCAAGTGTATAATACTGATAATGTCACTGGCATTGTATCTTTCGTTAAGGAAACAATGATGCTCTTAGGCAGCTTTTTGTCTGCTCATGCATAAAAAACAGGCAATTTTCATGAAGTATTAATTGCAAATTATCTAGTATAAATGAGGGTCCCAAAAAGAAAAAACTACTTTATACTGTATCTGCTGTTTATTTCATTATTAGTATTCATTGTTTTGCTTATGTGGTACAGCTGAAAGGAAACACCATGTCCTGTGTCTAAGAATCACACTTTACATATGCAGGCGTATACAGACCTGGAGGGTTTTTTCTATTTCCGAGATTTTTCATAAGTATTCAAGCATATATGTGTCTAAATGTACACCAGAAACATTTGTCTACCTAAGATTTTCTGTGCATATTGGCCAGTTTCAATTTCCACACACAGATAAAGCATATTAAAAATTACCACACTAGATTAAAATGCTGGAGATATATTTTAAGTGTTTCCTTTGTCTTCTAAAGGTACTGACTGTAGCTCAACACCTGTTTGTTGCTACCTAGCTAGCATTAACTTTACATTTGAAGTGCAGGTTTGAACTATTTATTATGAAAAACATAGACCAGTTTTGAAAATTGACTTAACATTTGACATTCATTCAAATTAAATGTATATGTTTTTTCCAAAAGTGCTTTTAGTTTCAATGTCTTTTTTAAACAACCTTTCTAATTTACAAAATATATCATGAAGTTCATGGCAAAATGCAGTGCACACAGAGGTACCCCAACTACCTTTGAATGAGAAACATACATCCATCCTAGACAATCATAGGCCTCTAAGAGTCTTCCTACACTTTTGTCTCCTCATGGCTGTTAGAAACCATCTTCTTGTTTTGCAGCCTATTAAAACCGCGTATTCATGACCATCTCATGCAGTTTTCTTCTTGTGCATATAATGTTCTTTTCCTTGTTGCTTAGGCAGAATTTTTCCTTTATGGTTTTAAACATGTATTGAACTTTATTTACAAAACAAATACATTTTCCAGTAGCCTTCACCTTATAAGACTAAGCCACTGCAGGTCTCCTGTCAAAAGTATGGTTTCTGTTCTTCTGAATATCCACACGCTCCTCTTTGCTGAATACAACTGAATCAAACTGTATGCAATTTTTAGATGAAGTCCCAAATGTACAGAAGCACTAACACGTCTCGATGCCTCCTGAAAATACCCCATGTGATATGTTTGGGGATTTGATTTGTACTTTTCACAGTCAAGTCAATCTGAAGTTCACAGGTGTTCTGTGATCCACTGATATATCCTATGTATTTCCATCTCCTGTCATTTCAAAATGATGAATTGTCAGCCTGTAACAGAGATTCTTGTTATTAGTCCTCAAGTACATGACTTTGCAATTTGTGCAATTATACCTCACCCCTTCTTTTCTAGTTCACCCATCTATTCCAATGTTATATTCTGATCCCTCTTTCAATTACTGTTTCCAGTGCTTTGTCACTGCCTGTTTTCATTCTTCTTCAAATGACTGACACACGCCCTCAACCCCTCCCCACCAGATATGTTATATTTTTCCCCATAACCATCTCACTGAAGTAGATCTGTTTCACCTAGATTATTTTCCAGGAGAAATGTCACAAGCTGTCTTAAGGACATCGTTAAGCAAACTTTATAAAAGCTTCCAAACATCTGAATCTTCAAAAATTTTCAGTTTCAGGGTAGTATTTCAACTATATAAACATTAAATTCCTAAAAGAAGAACTTTTGCAAATCCCTTGATACCTTTCCCTTCTTTCTGTTTATAGGACCATTACTAAGACTCCTGACTCCCATATTCTTTCCTGGACTTCAGTAAGACCTTTGGTTTGGTTGTTTTTTTTCTGATCCTTCCCACAAGTGTCTCACATAGCTTCTATAACTTTGATGAGAATCACTTTGGGTGCTGTGTTCAGTTTTGGGGGGTCTTTGTTTTTTCCATTTCTAAGAGTCGCCATCTGGGAGCAAAACAGCTTCCCACCCCAGCTAAGAGCTGGGGTCTCACCACTAGCACTGCTGAAAAAAGACTGAGTTCTTTTGACTATGGCAACTTAAAAAACTCTAGCCAATATAAAGAAGAGATCAGTATCTGACATGCATAAATTCCTGGGGCTAGAAAGGATAATAGTCAACATGGTCAGCTGAGCCAAGCTTTAGATCATGGTGACTGGAGAATCTTGCCGCAGCAGAAGGACACTGGCATCATCCCTGAGTATACTTTGTTTCAAAACATGCATCTGAAATTGTTTTGTTTGACTTTGAAACTGAATAAATCTCTTCTGAATTCATCTGATACCTACTTACCACCAGCCCTATTGCCTGAGTAAGCTCACCAGAGTCCAGTTTCATCTTATTCAGCTCAGCTGATCTATTACTCTATCTGCTCAGAAATTGACTGAAAAACTTGGACCAAGAGTTCTTGAGCTCAGGTAACTACTTACCCTAGCAATCTGAGGTTTGATTTTGATTTGTTTTCCACTGAATGCCTCCAAATATTCCTTGAGAGAGCAGGGAAAGTTGCACAGGCTCTCAGTATCTCTATGTCTAACATACACCAGGCTATCACACCATCTCTCAGTCTTGTGACAGCCGAGAGATTTGCTCTTGTCATCTAGCCCTCTTTGGCAGATTTAGACACAAGATTTTTGTTACTAAAGTGGCAGTCATGAGACTTTAACTCAGTGTGCTGGTTTCCAAGGTCCCATATATCATTACGTGCCATCTTTTGACAAGGTTTGCCACAATGTCTACATCAGCCCCAGGAAAGGAGGTTTTCCTTCCTATAATTCCATGAGATACCAGTGATGGTCTGAAAGTCTTCATCTGAAACAATGAACTGCGTTACTCCACGATGAGTGTACAGCGCGTACTGCCAAGGAAACCCTGTACGAACTGCAGTATCCACAACACCTTTTCCTTCAATCCCTAGAAAGTGACCAGCCAGTTCCTTGTATCAAGATACATACAGAAATCATTGTGATCCCTTACACTTGATTTTTTTTGGCTCTGTGCCAAAAGTAGAAATCACCAAGATAATGCCATGTTAGTGCTGAGGTTTTTGACGCTGCAAATTCTGACTTTATGTGTGTGAGACCCCAGTGAGAGCTGAATCAAAACCGTCTCTTCACCAGCCACTCCTTTGACCCATGCAGATCACTGGCTTAGACCAGTGGGTACCAGCATTGTATCAAGGCTTATCTAGTCCACTCATCATCCACATAATTGATTAATTTTATCCTTCCCTGCTGCCTTACCTCCATTTACTTCTCCTTCAAGAGCCTGCTAGGTGCTTTAACCCCACTGACTATATAAAGCCTTCCCTCCACTACACAAAGTTTTAAAGTTTATTCAGATTCTGTTTTAAAATGGCCATGTAGTTTATGCTTCTGGTTTGTAAATTAAGCTTGTGTTCATAAACAGCTTAAGAAACGTGGAAAACTCCTGAACCTTCAGGCAGTCTGAAATGAGAAAGAGGGCTGACCTAAACACCTCTGTTTTAGGACTAGTATTACCTATGGTTTGTCTCCAAAGATTATGTCCTCAGTTGGGTCATCCAATAAAATAGATTTTCTTGATTCTCCACGTATTATATCTTACAGCACGACCTCCAAAGTGAGCAGTACGTGGATAAATGCAGCAACCATTGCAAATGTCTTGGGGTGACTCTATCATGTGTATCCCCTATCATGCTCTATGCCCAAAAAGTAGCATTGTGCCTTTTCTGTGCCTTTAA
>VZTD01002146.1:83576-106076 GCA_013397725.1 Rhagologus leucostigma
GCCCTCACCGACCAGCTCCGAGGAGGAGAGAGACCACACCTACAGAAGGACTCTGAAGTCTTCCCAGGTTTCTCTCTATAGCGAGGGTTTTAATTCATTATTTAGCATCATTATCCTTTTCCTGTGTGTTTGTTAAAATAAATAGTTTTTATCTCTTTCACTTTCCTTCGAGGAAAAATTTCTTTTTTCCCGAACCCTGTGGGGGGGGAAGGGTGGTTGCAACCTGGTTTTCTCTCAGGGGCTATATTACTAGATTTTGGCCAAACCGGCACAGCAGGTATAATCTCCAGGTACCTGCTTTAACAGTGCTTCAAAGACTGTGTTTAGACACTGAAGAGTTTTATTGATCATATGGACCATTATGGTCTCTTCCTTTAGACATTTGATACACATACATGTATCATGCTTGTGAGCATCCCAACCGTGCGACAAACGAGCATTTTCTTTACTTGCCAGAATTATGTGTTTATATCACAAATTTTCATTCCCTAGTCTATCCTCCTTCATTCGTTATTCAAGGTTTTACACCCAAAGAGTCTGAGGGACCTATTTAATGAGCACAAATGGCACTGGATGTAAAAATGTTTGCTATTTCTCCTTCAGAAATACAAATGTCATACCGAATTACAAAATAGTCACAATAATATTTACATAATTTATTGTCCTTTTTAGTGCCTCTTATCTGAGCATCCAGGTATTACAATGGCTTCCCAATATGAACAAAAAGAGGAGTTTTCTTTGTGGGGAGACTACCACTGACTCAAAGTACATAATTTTTTTCAAACATCACTATCACAACTGTGTTTCTTTTAACCTCTAGCAGTGTTTGCCTGAGATTCCTCACCCTGCTGGCAGGTGTTGATCCAGCTGGGAAAATGCAAAGTTTTTGCTGACTCAATAATAAAGCCAGCTCATTATTTCAGTTAGATGTAAGAGAAATAAAGAGAAATCATGACAGAGAGAGTGGTAAGGTTTGGGTGTCCAGCGTGTCCTGAGGAAATAAAGCACAAAGAAAACCAAATCCAAGGAAAAGTTTCAGGTTGTGGTTTCATAGCAAAGTCTTTCATTATGACCTTTGTGCTAATAAGCAAGTTTTATTAATTAAGAAACCCACTTGCCTGTACCCAAACATGCATGAATATTTGTGAATATTCTTTTTAATAGCTGCTTTCTCTTTTATGAATGTCTATCAGCCACCCATAATTCTTAGACAACGTCTGCAACCAGCTTTTGTGATTTAGAATTTTTTAAAAAAAAAAAATTTTAAATGATGGAAACCTTGTTTTAGCAGTTTCTGAGATGAGCAGCAAACAGTACCGCTCATCCACCCCATCCCCACAGTAGGCACCCAAGCAGCATGGTTTATTCGACAGAAATCACACAGAGAAGCGAGACCAGGTAGATTTGGAGGCTCAGAGCCATAATATAAAACTATAAATCCTGCCTACATAGAGAGCTTAAGCATCATGCTGGCATTCAGTGACAAACAGTGGTCTCAGATCTTGGATTTTTATGGTTGCCTGGAGTAGCAAAAGTAGTTTGTTTCATAACATTGCAAAGAACCTATTTGGCCACAGCACATACGAATACACCAAAGTGTAAGCAGAGAGCTAATTCGTCCTGTACCTTCCAGCATGCAGAGAGGCAGCCTGCCACAGAATGTACAACTGTGAATTAACTTTCCTTAACACAAGGTAATAATTTGGTTTGATAGATAAAATTTGGTACTATAAATTATCTGCTTCAGCACAATTATTTTGCTAAGTGACTTCTTGGTTATTAACAACACAGCTAAAATCTTCCTGAGGTGAGGCAGTTCCATGTTGAGTGGGTTGATACCAAGGAAATAAAACCCTGTAAAAATTTGAATAGCTAAATACTGTCTTATGAAAACACTGGGAATATAAGTGTTTGTGTGTAGAATTAAAGGTGGTACAGCTGTACTGAATACATTGCAGTTACTGTATATGTGCTTTGGGATAAAAGGAGTGGTTATACAACCCGAAGAAAGAAATACAGTTTTCGAGAGTAACTGGAGAAAGATAGCTGAAAAAGCTGCAGCAGAGAAAATGGCTTATTTAATTAATTATAAATCGATTTTTATAACTTGGATCGCCAGCATGGCATAAAGTCATTCGTTCTTTGACCCACCACCTCTTAGAATGATTGGTGGGGGCCATTTAAAAATATTTTCTTCAGAATACTAAAACAATCCTGCTGAATAACAACAGGTGCAAGATAGAGAGTTAGTTTACAAAAAACCCGTAGCAATGTTTTTCGTAGCTTTCATGAGAAACACAGAGCTCTCACAGAATGCTGCAGAAAACTGGAAAATTTCTCTGCTGAAGCTTTTCAGTGTCCACAAAGAAATGTGTAAATATTGCTTTAAGTAAGACAGTTGTTCATAGTGAGGTAGGATATGAGCTTACTGGATCATGATTTTTTCATGGAAATTTCTCTTTAGGCTTTATGGAGGGCAGGGTAAGACACTTTTTATAGTGTCCCATTCATTGGAGATATCAATTGTACTGAAAGACTTCACACTTGGCTCACTGTTTATGACTTTCATAGAATTATAAACAAAGCTCTATTTCAGACTACAAGTAATGTAATAAAAATAGGAAAGAAGGAGCGGGAAAGCCTCCTCCAAAGTTCCAAGAAATAATACCACACTGCAAAACTCTGCAGTTTGTCATAAAAAGGTCATGTTCCTGAAATAAAGAGCCCAAACCTGACCTAAAAGTACTGAACAGGACTGGAGAAATAAGTACAGTCCATTCATAGATTGAAAATTTGTGCTATTGTTTTATAGTCTTTGGTTGAACAATATAAGTTTTTCACAGAGTGATATCCTGAGCAGAGCTTGCAGCTTGTTTTAAAGTAAGATAGGCAGAGAGAGTTGGTGCTTTGCAGAGTTACCTTCATGGTGCATGGGGAGAGGTGTCTTCTGTTTTTTATTTTCCTTGGAACCTAGAGAGTGAGAGGGCACTGGTTATGTGGGGTGTCACTAAAGTCATGTTGTTTGGAAATGCGACTGCATTTCTTCCAATCTGCTGTTGAGAAAAAAATAAATGATGGAAACCTGTTGTGTCTGGGATTTAAGATTTTCCTTCTCCACTGCTGCTGACATGTGACCTCAGACACCCTTTCCAGCACTTTTCTTCACTATCTCAATATCATTTTCACCTTCTCTTCCTGATTCCTTTCCACAGTCTGAGGTGGAACCTGGCAGAAACCATTATCACATCAGGGCTGTCATTCTAAAATCTGCACCTTCTTGGTCATCCATTTTTAAAAATAACTATTCCCATGAAAAATACAGTTATCAGAACTGCTCAAACATAACAGCATTCCTGTCCAGTAATGTTTACGGTTTCACCCTCAATTAATTCTTGCATTTTTGTTGTCCTTAAAATTCAGTTAAATAACCATTCCCTTTTAAGAGTTTTTGAAAACTCTCATCATTCATATATTTAGAAAGCTATCTGTTATCTCAAAGAGGCATAAGTTCCTCTGAAATTTTCAAAATTTGAAAAAGTTTAAAAATCACTTCAGGTATCGATTATTCCCTTTTGCAGTTTTTTACACATTTCTCACACCTGTCACTGTGGCATACATAACAGGAAAAGTCAAAACTCCTTATAAAAAATGTGAGCTCCTCTCCCTCTTACCAAAAAAGTACACTGAAAGACACATCTATTTTGTGTTTGTTTTTTGGTTAATTTTTTTTAAATATCTCTGAAAAAAAATCACATAGTTGGAAAGTTTTATCCTCAGTAATAAGGGGTCTAACATTTTTCCATTAGCATTGCTAAGATAGTTTTCTGGGTCCAGTTAGAAATGGTTGATCAACACTCATATAGCGCATCAATGTCTTTGTCATGAGAAAGAATGCTTACATGTGAAACAATATTTTCTTTATACAATACAATATCTTCATATAGATGCTTGAAATATGTAAAATGAAAAGTGCATGTCCCTCTTGGCACATTCCTTCTCTCCACATCAGCATGGCAACACCAGGTTCATGACAACAGCAGTTTAGGCTACAGCTGCTCAGGCTCAGAATGATACCCCAACGAAGTCGCACAAAGAACTTCTGGCGAAAACGTACTTCCTCAAGTTTCACAAGTTGGGTTGGGTTTTTTCCCCCACTCAGACATTCTGAGAGGGTTTTACAGTGTTTGGGGATTTTTTTAAGGAATCTGAGTTTCAAAAATTGTTCTGAATCATAAAGAAAGCCCTACTTCCACTTCTATGAGAGAGTCAGAAGTTGCACAATGGTAGGGTAAGAAGAACATCAACTTTTGCAGGACATTTTTCATTTTATCGAGAATGTGAAAGCTCTGAGTGAGAATAAGGACATTTTTGTCTGAAAAGATCTAAAATGATTAGTGAGTTTCAAAGATGGAATTTTTTCCTAGAAATTAACGCAGTGTCTGTTTGTATTATTTGTTTGCCAGTTTATCTTGGTTTCATTCGTTTATTTCAGATGGATTTCATTTGGCTAGGGGTTTTGATTTGATTTATTTTGCTTTTCTTCCAACTGTGCAGAGAAAGATTTTACTTGGACAGTGGTTGGTAGCTTTTTTTCTTCATGCCCATAACAATATTTTTCCTTTTGGTCATTTTCAGAAAAAAAGAAAAAATACGTCTTCAGATTCTGATTTACTATTGCCCGTATGACTTACCTGGGTACTTTTCCGTGCACATTCAGAATGGAGAGAACCCTTACTTCTGGGTTCCTACTACATCCCTGCAAATACCACAATTCTTTAACATAATGACAGAAAAAAGGACTTCTCTTTTATTGAACTAAATGCTGGTTTTACATAAAATAGACTATAATTCAGAGTCTGTAATGTCTACTGAAAGGTTAGGCTCGTTACCATCCAAATAGGCTGAGCTAATAAAAATTATATTTGTTACAATCCAAATAGATTAACCAGCCTTAAGGGCTTAGCTATGTATCACACTTTTCAATTTTCTTATAATTAAATTAACATAAAACAGACTTGACAAATAAATGACTGTATCAGAAACAGTTAAGCTCTATTTAACCAAAATAACCATTCTATTTACATGTACAGCAACCTGTGTCTATTTTGGGAGCTATAAGAAGCCTATCTAGTTAGTAAACCCTTTGGCACTCACAGCCTGCCACAGACTGTTAAGTATTGGTCCCAGACTTTCTGTGAACCACGTATATCCTGAAGGATAGATTTTGTGGTTTAGCTTCTGCACTCCCTGTTAGTTGTCTCCCATCAGATAGCTCCTCTGATGCCCTGTCACAACTAAGCAACGGCCTTGAAAAGATTCATATGTAGAGTTTAGCTTTATTCACTAACTAGCCCTTTTGGCTAAACTATTTCAGTAGGATTACTTATAGAATCATAGAATCATTTAGGTTGGAAAAGACCTTTAAGATCATCGAGTCCAACCATTAACCTGGCACTGCCAAGTCCACCACTAAACCATGTTCCCAAATGCCACATCTGCACATCTTTTGAATACCCCCAGGAGTGGTGACCTAGCTACTTCTCCGGGAGAGCTATTCCAATGCCTGACAACAGTTTCAGGGAAGAAATATTTCCCAATATCCAATCTAAACCTTCCCTGGTGAAACTTGCAGTCATTTACTCTCATCCTATCACTTGTCACTTGACAGAAGAGTCTGACCCCCACCTGGCTACACCCTCCTTTCAGGCAACTGTACAGAGTGATAAAGTCTCCTCCTGAGCCTTCCTCTTACAGACTGAATAAGCCCAGAGAAGAGGGGTTTTATGAAACCAAGCACATATGTTAGTCTTTTCAGGAGAGTGATTTTAGTCTCTTCACCACATTTTCCCCATCCATACATACGTCTGTTGCACACATTTCGAAGCTGAAATAAGTTCTCAGGTAGCATGTCTTGGATGACAACAAGAGACTCTTTAATAGTTTTAGAAGTTCATTAATGAAGGCTGCATAGTTTACTCAGCAGCACTGACCTTCCTAAAAACACTGTAGCTGTCCATAAACTATGTCTCTATGTATTAGCTTCCTTGCCTTCTTTTCCATCTCTTCCATTCCACTGTAAATCTTGAAACCATAATACTCAGAACCTTAATTTTCACCATGTCTCCTACTTACCTCTAAAAAGAAAGAATGAGATGCAAATAACACTCAAGCTTATAGTCTCCTCTGTGATTGCCCCTTTGGATGAGAGACCACAGGCGTAACCTTAGTGGCTGGCAAGAACACAAATAGGAGATGGTGGGTCAAGATAGTAATTTTCTCTCTTGTTCCGTGTGACAGGGTGTTTGGTTGCATGGTTGGGGAAGGTTTTCCTTTAAGGAGTGCTGTTGGAAAGATTTTCACAAAAGTTTTATTTTCCTTTCTGCTGTGGATATTAAAAACTTAGTATGACCTGGCATCAAAGAAAAAATTTACAGAGACCATACCAGGTGTCTGCAATATAGGGTGTGTTGGATGTGGTTGAGAGCTTTTTGTGTCACACTGTCACACACCAAGTGAAATAAATTGATGTGTAACCTGAATTTGCAAAAGCTCTGAAACTCTATCTGTTATGCTGTAATATGTGTGTGGTTTGGCAAATGGTGAAGAGAATAGTTTCCACTTTCCATAAAGCCATGCAAAATCCACTTAAATTTCTTACGGCTTTGTGCTATAATTAACCATTCTGAGTGTGCTATTGTCTGAGGACTATGCCTTTAAGCCCCTTCTCCTCCCTGTAGGAACTCACTCAGAGCAGAGGAGTGCAAATGGAGTTGAGATCAGCAAGCTGGATACTTACATGCTTCTTTTGCTACCATTTTTCTGGTGCCTTAATTGTACAAACAATGGGCTGCCTATTGCAGAAATGATCACTATTGCACCTCAGGTATTCTCCCTAAATTACAACTGTGCTGCCTGGATCTAAGCTATAAATATCAATGTGTATTGCAGAAGTTTGCTTTAAAAAGAAAGAAAAAGATAAATGGATACTATTTTTAAATGCAGCCCTAGAATCAGGTGGCTTCATGCTGTTATGATAAGGAGCTGAGTGGCACTGGCTGAGAAGGAGGTCGAAGCAGCAGCAGCAGCATAACCTGCTCTCGCTGCAGCCAGCCAGATAATCAGGAACTTGTGCTCCAACGGGTGGGAGGGGAACAAGGTGATGATTATTGTTTTACCTTAGGCTTCCTCTGGGGAATTAACTGAGCTTTTGAAATTCAGTTCTCCAGAGTGTAGTTTTCATTGCCTTCCCTTGTGCAGACTCATAATAGCCTTTTGACATGGCTCCTGCAGTGGCCAATAGCAAGAAAGAGGGACAGAGCTGTTCAGAGGGAAAGCAGACCAGGTGACCCTAACAAAACTCACAGTTCTGCAAGCCCAGGATCGGTCTGGAGCAGAGCAGAGACTTGGCCCTGTGAGAAGAAGGGTTGATAGCACCTTTCCTAGGGTTTCCTAAGCTAAGACTGAAGGTGTGTTTTTCATCCTCTTTTTCCCTTCACTATATGTAAGCTGATGCGTGCCACTGTGGGAATTGGTTTTGGATTGTATTTAAACCATAGAAGACTCAGAGCAACTTGCAGCTTAGGACAGTGCAAGGGACATTTCAGTATGGATCTCTTGGATGTTTTATGATATTTGTTTTTGTTCGCCAGTATGGGATTTACAAGGCATGGGAAAGAAAAAAAATGTTTAAAAAAAGGAATGATGAGAGGCTGTGAAGCAATATATCTTTTGTTATTCTGCAAACTGAAAGACATCGCAAACAGTTAACTCTTTATGACCTATTACACACTGTTTCCTTTACACGCTACCTATCACCTCCCTCTAAAATATGCCAGGTTCTCCACCTTCCCCTTTGGTGACTCCCAACAGTATCTGGGTTGAAAACAGAGCAGTAGAGTATACACAAACTCAGAGCTGCTCCGTAGCTGTGCTTTGACTTCTGAGGTATTCGCTGTTTCCTCTTCCTCAGCTTTATGTATTAAAGCTTATTTTTAACTAACACTGTGATCCTAAGCTTCTTCACAGCCTCAACTAAGCCGTGTGATTCATGTTTCAAAGCCTAATATTTTAGCCTCAAAAGCAGGATGAAATACTGTCATTTGAGTTTTTTAATGACTATGGACTAGTACATGCTTTTTCAGCCATTCCTCAAAGGCTCCAAATTAGAATAAAACTAATTTCCACAGCGCATGTAAGCCAATAAAAAGAGTATAGCAGGAGGAGGATATGGAGCTGGAAGAGAATAGCATGGTACTGGGATTTGAGCTGAGTTTGTGGTGTATAATGATAAATTATGTACAAATATTATTGCCATTATTATTATGTAGTATTTTTCTGTGCCAGCACTCTTTGCTGGTATGTCATTCCTGAATGCAAAATTCTTCTGGTTTTCCTCCTCTTTGCAGTCTGAATAATGGGGCTTATTTTGTGCAAGTTTTGCCCCAGGGTTTCCCTTCCCTGACTGGCAGATGAATATGTGGTTATAGCCTTCCGCTCTGAGCCTGTGGAGCCACCCAGCTTCTCTGCTGTGATGCTTTCTGTAGCATAATACTCATGTGGAGGTTTACAACAGAGAAGACAAGTGGTCATGGAAGCTTAGCTGGTAATCCAAAGCCCCCTGAAACCAAAGGGCGTTCTCCCTTTGGCCTCAGTGTGCTGCCAATGGGCTGCTAAATTCTACTCTGGGACACAGACCAGAAGAAAAACTCTGTGAAAAATTTAGGGAGGATGCAAGAAGGGAGTAAATGGGTCAGAGGACCTGAAATGAAAGGAAAACAGGAAAGTGGGAATGAGAGATTATATTTAATAATAAGGGTCCTTGGGGAATAAACTGCAGTAAGCACTGAACAGCAAGAGAGAGGAGGTGTCCTGCAGTGAGGATCTGTGAAAGGTGTGGAGACCAATACAATATCATCTCCATAAAGGAATGCAGATGAGACCTTTTCTGCATAAACCCAGAGGGAGAAAAATGAAAAATATTCCAGACTTCCTGAGGTAAACTGGAGATTCAGTCTGAGGCCTCCCTTCCTGTGGATTTCTCTTTCTGCTGTTGTCTTCTTGGCACAAATAAGGAGTTGCCTAATTACCTACCTCAGCATGGGCAGAGTTCAAGAGAGAGGTCTTGTTGTTTAGTGTCTTATCTCCAAGAACCTGAATAATCAAGTTTTTGATGGTACAACAGGAAAAGAAGAAGCTACAGTGTTGTGTAGCTATTTTTTCATGGACTGTCCCAAGGAAACAAATACTGCAGCCAAAAGGGTGGTAAAGAGCTGCTGTAGCCATTTAGTCAGTTGACTCATCCTTTTTATAAACAACCCTAGAAAAACAGAGTATCTCTGTTCAGAAATGACATCTGAAGTGCGTATATAGCCCAAGACATTAGATTTGCAGAGGATGTCTCTTCGGAGTTCAAGGAACAAATACACACAGTCCTCTGTCACTTGGAGAACACAGGCAGTTCCTCAAGTTCTGCCAGTGCCATTCCCCTGATGTAACTGTGGTCTGCCAACCCACCATACCACACGTGTCCTTTTTCTTGGGTGGCTGTAAGCAAAAACTCAGTATTTCCAGACTGAGTCGGTCATCAGGTTTCAATGATCACAAATTAAATCATCAGCACTTTTATACATAGAGGCATTAAATTCACAGTTGCCTTTTTTTGGCAGTATAGCATGCTTTCTTAACATCTAAATATCTTTCTTTGCCATGTTATGAAAAGATAGAAGTCACAGTTAATGAAGGATGAAAATATCTGGAATGATTTTTTTTTCCAGTTGCATGAAAATATAGGGGTATCTTGGTTACGAGGAAAGAAAAAGTCGTGTAAATTATTTACCATGAGAAATACAAAGAGTAACACTGAATAAAAATAATAAGTGCTATTAAAATGCAATGGAAGCCAGTAGAAGGCGGGTACTTGCATTTAAAAACTTATTGTATTCATGGCTTCATTTATTTTGGTGGTAGTAGAATGTAAAGAACAAAATAAATTAGAACCAAAAATGGAAAAGATGGGATTAATATACAGTATGCTGTGAATGATTTGTTTCTCTTCCCACAATGCCTCTCTCCAGCTTATCTGAACACTTAGCTATGTTTATTTCCATAAAGAATGCATTTTATTACGAAGGAAGCTAGCATGTGCTTTTTAAAATAAGGCAAAAACTTTATTAAAATTCAAAAGAAAAGTAAACAGAGATGATTTGGGACTCTTTATTCATTTATTTGGGCAAACACTGCTAAAAACATTTAGGTGCGCTGCATGTTTAAAAAGTAATAAATAGCTATTGTGCTTACTTCATAAACTTGTCAGAGTGTCTTCATTTTATTTTCCTGAACAAACTGAATTTCTGTACTGCTCATCCACAGCCAGTTAATAAATACATCACCCTAAAAAGTGCTGTGGTATTAAATTTACAGCAGATAAAATATGGATGAAGTTGCTGTGCTTCAGGTACGTCAACTGTGATTTAATATCTCTGACTACCCTTATGAGGAGTAAAAGATTACTCGGCTGCTCCAACAGCAAGATGCTGACCTTTGCTCCCAAGTAACAGCCACTCAGCAAATAGTACCAAATGAAGAAGTAGAATAACATATAGATTTGCCATAAGAAAAAATTGATCTATACCCATATATCAAATCTGCTGATCAGAGCTCTGCAGAAAAAGTACCTCATAATATTTAGCATGGAATTGCAAAAACTTTTGGTGAAAAGTATGGGGTTTATTTTAAAGTAAAAGATATCTTGGGGCAAAAGTGTTCTATATCTGTACATGTGGTGTGTGGAGAGTGTCATACGTATATCCAGGTATATATATGCCACCTTGACATATCTTCAAATATAGAAACATCAACAGATCTATTAGATCACCAGCCAGTGATCTAGCAATCAGTTTTATACCTATTTTCCATTTTTCTGTTAATTCTTTGAAATAATGGAGAAAAGCATAACATTGTCTCTGTAAATGAAGGTAAAATTCCTCTGGGTAAACTCATAAAAGTCTGATTTAATTTGTATCTTTTAAAAAGTTATATCCAAAAGTGATAAAAACCCCAGGAAGAAATGTTTGTTAGCAAAGAAAATAAATTCTTGTGATTTACATTTTGCCTTCAAAAAAAAGGTGGGTGAGTGAAAGGGTGCTGCTCTGCACTTCAAAGCAAAAGCAAATGAAAAATTTTCAACAACAAAGCCAAAATATGAAACAGACAAATCACTCTGCTGAGTACTTTTTAACCTACGGTGGCACATGCTAGCAAAGCAACTGCTGTATATATAATAAGGATTGAAAAGGTAATCTTTAAATGTGAAAGCAAAATAAGAAACTTCCTTAATTAGTGCTGATTAGTCCTACTTAAGGAGGTAGAATTTGATTTACAATGGTAAAATCAGTAGTTTTATATAAGTATTAGACTTTCATTGGTGAGATTTTCTCAAGCTATTTAAAATTATTAAAATATCTTCATTCTGTAACACCCATAATTTTAACATGATCTAATAATATTTGTGCTTCATAGTCTGGCAGTTAGGTACATATAATAACTTGATATCGTAAGTAATTTTTTAATCCAGTGGTTTTGTTTCTACACAAATGAAAGCCTTGTTCAGCTCCCATTTCAGTGCAAGCTATTGTTTTTAATAGGCAAGGTTTTCTTTTCCTAAAGAGCTTATTTGATTAACATGTCCAAGAAAAATAACATGATATTTGTCTCAAATATGTGCTGTGGTTTTATTGCAAGTGATAAACCATGATGCCTAAAGATTATCAACGCTTTTTTGTGAAAGTTGAATTTCTTTCCAACTGAGACTTAGAAAATAATGTGATTTAAAAATGGGGAAGTGGTGACATTTGTTTCAAGATTTTTTGGGGGGTTTTCCTTTCCTTGAAAAACCACCTTTTGCTATTAAGATGCAGTGGCTTTGTCAAACAGGAATGTGCATCCTGCCCATCCTAGCCCAGATGTTACTCATTCAAACAGACATCAGCCCATAAACCTTTCTAAACAAGTGCTTTCTCTACTCTGATTGCACAAGGGATTTGGTTGGGCAAGATGACATTTTCTTGAGTGACAGATGCTCATGCTGCAGCAGTACCATGGACACTCATAATGTCCTTGAGGGTTTTATACGGTTTTCTTTGTGCTTGTAATAATAAAGAAAAAAGAAATATTTTGCTCTTTAAACTTGGGGGGTTAAAAAACACGCACAGGAATGAAAACCAAGACCTACTAGCAGGATTTAGAAAGTGTCAGAAGCTGAAGATGTGCAGATACTGTGAACCTTCTAAAGGCACATTGCTTCAAACACCATGGAAGGATTTTATTGGGCATACCTGTCTTGCCTGAACTGGTAGCAAAAAGCAGGCACAGGAGGGATCACAGGAGATGGAAAGAAGGAGGGATAATTGGCAGATAAACCAAGAGGCTCAATTTTTTGCAAAATGAGTGGGTGGTTTCTAAAATTTATGGATATTTTCTAAATTTTATTTCTTTGTATTTGAAATTTAACAAGAAAGAAGAGATAAAAAAATTTTAATATGCATTTTTATCATAATAATAGAAATATTAATATAATAATATTAATAATTAATAATAGTAAATAATATTATAATAATAAGCAGCAACATCTGATGTCAATGCATAATATTGAGAACATTACGAATTACCACTGAATGGGACTTGCGTCATCTTTTCAGACACTGCCTCAGAGGGTGAAACCAGCAGTGGGCTGTATTTGAGGCACTGGGCAGTCTATTACAGAATGGATTTCAAATTAAGTTCAGAACAGAGAACTTTGAAAAAACTTCTAGCATCCTAAAATGGAGGTGGCTAAGATCAAAAGGTATTTCTTAACATTGGATTTATGTCTCTGGTCAACAGAGTAGTGTCTCCCTGGTACAGCCAAGGCAGTGTCAGTTACATCGTGTCGCAGCCCATTACAGCATTCCCGAGCTCAAATGGCTGTCATGGAATATGACACGCAATATATTCATAGAAGTCACATGAATATTTTCTTCATTGCTGCTTGGGTGTCACTTCACACAGTTAATACCCAGCCTCAATCCTCGCCTATAATCAGCAGTTAAGACCCAGGCTGTGGTGCTTGTACACTGATCACAAATGCTGACATGAGTAGAGGGTGGCGTTTCACCTTGAAAGTCCACTTAAGAGTATGAAAATAGAGGGCCTAGTGTTGAGAAATCTGTGATATCTTGATGCCACAAACAAGAAATTTTTTGTTGGACTCACATGCTGAATTTGGCCCAGTCAAATTTATATTCTCTCTCAAGGACATCCGGGTGAGATGAAAACCATCCCTGCTCTCTAGGGATCCTATGGAAGAAGAAAGTTAACATGGTGAAAAAAAGAATTTAAAACACCTAAAGCTAGCACAAATGTTATCTGTTTGCCTAGGCGGGGCAAATTTAAGAGATATGACTTGCCATCTAGACCCTGCTGTTTATCATGTCAAGTCAGACTCAAGAGCTGCTGGTCAGGAAATAGAAGGTATTTATTGTTTTGCTGGTGCCTGCAGCAAGCCTGCCCTGTGGCTAACAAACAGGGTTCAGTTTTTGAAACCATTAAGTGTGTGAATAAGCAGAGTTTTTTTGAGGGGATATCTAAAATATAAAGTGAAAATCTGTAGCAAGGACATTACTCTCAGAGAATTACATTTGATCTCTCTTAAAATTGCTAGAGAGTATTCCAGAAAACACTCTTTGAATGGGATAGTCCAAATCCAAAAGGCTCTATTAGCATTCAGTAATTAAATAGATCAAGTTTAAATTGTTTCAAATCTGCACTTTTATTAGTTCTCTCCTGAAGTAACAGTGAAGCAGATATTGAAAATATAGCATCGACACAGTTCTGGGGTTCTTCCCTGCAGACAGGAGGCAGAAGATGAAGAGTTGAAGGCAGAAGAAAGAACATTTGGGCCTCGATTTTGTTTCTTTAAGAGCTGCAAAAGAAACAAAAAAAATACGGTGATTAGAAACCTGGAAATCGGGGTCAGGGGCACATGGGGAGATATTTAAGACCATGTTTACATGGGGGTGAAAAGAGTGGTGGATTAGGGAGGCAAAAATAAACGAAAAAAATCTTCTGAGGGTTCAAGGATATCTGAGAGGACAGCAGTAATGAAAAGCATGATACAGGCTGGAGAGTGCAAAAGGGGAGCATGGAAAACCTAGGCTTCGAGGAAGTAACACTGGGAGATGCACTTCCAGACATAATATGGGTTGGCTGGACCAAGGGAAAGTGAAAAAAAACTTTTGGGAGATTGTAAGCGGGACCTAAGGACTCATAGTTGCAGCAGGGGCTTTATTAGCAGAAAGCTTGCAGCATGCTTGCCAGCTCCGGGAGACCTGGCTGCAGCACTGAGGACGTTCACACTTCTAACAAGCAGAGAGGGAGCCTGAAAGAAAAGCTGCTGGTTTGCCTTGTGCCTAGATTAGGTGCTCGGTGTGCTCTTCTTAACCTAAAGCCAGTTCCCCGCATAAGGACAGCACAGCACTATGACCACAGAAGGCTGAAGACTTAACCCAGATTTTATTCAGTGAGGCTTGTTTGATAGTACAACCTCCCCTGTGGTGGCAGCTGAGAACTGAGCTCTGCTCCTGTAGCCATGCACCAAAGGATTGATTCTGAAAGCTGCTGAGTACACGTGGGAACCCTTCAGCCCACCTGAGTTCAGTGGGGCCTGCAAGCACTCAAATCCTTGCAGAAGTGATTGGCAGATGCTGGATGGCATCCTCAGAGAATAAATGTTGTTGGATGTTCCTTCTCCTCCTTATTAGCAGCAAATTATACCGGCAGCTGTCCAAGATTTTTTTACTCTGACCTGTCCCATTCTTAATCAATTGCTGATACGTGTGTGTGCAAGAGGTGAAAAAGCATATTTTTTTCTTTCATTTTGAATATGGAGCCAAGAGACAAAATTAAAGTGGAGGGAGGAGGGGAAGGGGAAGGGAGAGGAAGGATTCACAGAGACTCTTGCAAATAAAATCCATTGATTTACGTGGCTTTTTGCTAAATCACAAATATCTAGTTAGATCTAGAGTAAGAATTTATTCCCATAAATGCTCACAAAAAGCAAAGCAAATCCTACCATGAATAAATATTCATGGAACTATTTGCACTGAGAGAGTTCCCCTGGCTATTCTAAAAGCCTTTTTTTTTTCCAGTAGTGTGGCTGGAAAGGCTAGAATTAAGTAGTTTCAAAAAGTGAAAAAGGAACATGAAGTAGTAGTCAGAGAGAAGTGTATTTGCTATTATCAGAGCCAGGAACAGTGAAGCTCTTCATCAGGTGGATGACCATTCCACCTTACAACTGGTTTGCCTTCAGTCACGAGGCTCAAAACTGATGGTCCTGGGAAGCAGGGCACAAGTACCTTATGTGCCTACATGCTTGCAGTAAAACAGACTGACAGCTGGGAGATTATGTATCAGCTGTCCCAGTGAAAGCTCTCTCCAGCCATGAAGGGGGAGATGGAAATTTAGGAAGCCACCATTTAGCTGATAGTGGACTCAGTAGGTAGGAAACCTCCAGAGGCTTTTTAAATAATTTGGGACAGTTATTCTGACAGGGACCAGGACAGACATCTTCCTTGCCATGTCATGGCTGCATCAGCAGTTACAGAGGCTCCTCTTTGTTTCCATTACCTGGTTAAATCACAGATTTTCACCTGCACAATGGCAAATATCCAACAGTGCCATGATTTACTTGGAGTTATGGGCTTTGAAACTTTTTGAGTGGGAAAGACAAGTGATCCAGTAGAGTTGTTCCTGCTACCACTGCCACCCTTTTGCAGGAGCTCAGTCCTGGGTCTCTCTGGAGAGAAGGAAAAGAGGAGAAATGGGGAAACTAGTTGTGAACAGTCATTGGAGCCACCTCCAGGTTATCTGACACTCCTTGACACATAGCTGCTCCCTAAGCCTGGCCAGGCTCTGCCTAGTACCTTAAATACAGCCCACCACTGGTTTCACCCTCTGAGGCAGTGTCTGAAAAGACGATGCAAGTCCCATTCAGCCACCCCAACTACAGGCAGGGAAACCCCAATGTGCCACTGATACCTTCAGCCCTGGTAGTAAAACCTTTCTGCAGTCTTCAGTAAGGACCTTGACCACCTTGGTTCTCAGACAAGGGGGGACACACTGGATGCCTGTGAGTGCATCAAAGTCTGAGAGTTGCAATTTGGGACTGTGGTTCCAGGAGAAAAAAAAAATCCATTTTTATCCTGACAGATTCTGATCCACTTTGCTTTTATACACAGAGCAAGTAATATTTTATATATTAGTGAAAACACGCAATTATATTTTTAAATTGATTCTTAAAATGTAACTTTATTGAGAACTGAGAAAATTTTGTGGTCAAATATTCAAAACAAAGGAACAAACAAGAAAACAAACAACCAAGACCAGAAACCTAGCCAGTGTTGACCATATGCCTGAAAAGCTAGCAGCATCAGATATGCAGTGGACACTTCATCGTTTCAGTGCACAGTTCCAGTAAAAACAACAAAACTGAGAACCAGTGCTTACTTGACTTTGTAAATACTTTTATTTATTTATTTTCTTTCCAGTTTTTCACCCTTGATGTATCTCCTAAGACCGCTAGCAGGATACAGAGTGCTTCATATTCCAAGTGCTGAGGCCTATCTATCAAAAGCTGACTGGAGTGGGTGGTGAAATACAGTAGGAGGTGGCTAGCTACACAGTTGTACTATTAAATTACTGTCTGTCCAAGGAGAGTAATCTCTTGTTTCAGCAGCAGGTACTACTACCAGAGACTGTAAAAACCTCAAGCACTCTGAAATAGGCTGTCATATGGAGCACCATAAATTACATCAGTCAAATATTCCATCATTCATTCTCTCCATGGTGTTACAGTGGGATGAATAGTCTGCTCAAGGGAGAAAAACAACCACCAACTTTCTGATTCCTTTTCTATTTATTTTCCAGGAGAGCTTCAGGGGCCACCTTCCTATGAGAAATTTTAATTAACCATAAAATATAATTTTTCATTTGCGTAGTTGCAGGTTTCAGGGGCCACACAGGCTGCTCCCCAAAATGCAACAAAGGTGTGGGATTTTCTTTTTCTCGAACTGCAGCTATTGTTATCCACCCTATTATTAAGAAGTTTAAGAAATGCAGCATCAATGACTTCCTTTTCATCTTTGTGGAGTGGAACATTTGACAGTAAGTTAAAATCCTAAATAAAATATGAAAGCTGCCAGCACATGCCAAAAGTCTCTCGGAGAGCATATATGAAAAGTTGCTCCTAAGACGCAAATGGCACTAATACCATATGAAAATTGCAAAAAGGTATATGAAAGTCACTAATGTGACATGAAAGAACAAAAGTCTTCAAATTATGTGAAAGTTGCTGTTATGATATGTTACCCTTACTGTTCTAGTTACTTTCTATCCTCTTATTAGCAACTTCCATTTCAAACTAATCTTTGATAAAAGTCTTATTACATTAACAATTTTCTTTAAGTATCAGAAAATTGTATTTCCCAATGCACTGAGTGAAGTGTGACCTCATTAGCAGACTCTTGTATTGTTGCATTTTTCCTCCCTTTCCTTTGGAAAATACATGTATTCCTGCAGCCACTCTCTGCTCACTTTGTCTTTATAAAGAAAGATATACACTGACTATGCCTTCCACAAAAATTTAGGAGCAGTCTCAAAGTAGGTTTTTGGAATGGAGATTTCCAACATCTGTACCTCTCAGTCCACATTGCTAGCTGTAGAGCTGTTTAAAGGTACCAATACCATGTCCAGGAAGAGCCACGATTTTTAGAAACCCCATCCAAATGAGAGGCTGAGCCCTCAGTAAGATGCTGTGTATGTTTGAGTTCTCTTTTCAGGAGAGAGCTCTGGTGTGAGGTTTAAATCCATATTTGAGTAGAGGGGGTGCATTTTTACTAATCCAGTACAGACAGTATTCAGTAAATCCCTACTTCTGCAATCAAAGATGAGTGTCCTTGTGGAACCCCTTGAATGACAGCGAGACCTCATGAATGCATAAGAGCAGGGCAGCATGAAGCTGAGTTCGGGGTTATTAGTACTTCAGGGCTATTTCTCTACAGACCAGAGCCTCTGAAAGTGTCAAAGCTGAAATGATCTAGAACACAGATGTAATATACCTCGTGTTTTATGGGTCCACTGATTTTGAATATATTTTCATCAGACTCGAATCTTATTTCTTCTTTTCTTTTCAAAATCTTCTGTGAAGGCGATGAAATGCATTGCATTGCTAGATTAAGATGCTGAAGTCCTGTATTTCTCCCATGTAACTCATGCAAGCAAAACACCAGGTCAAGCATGCTATGAGAGGGTCAGGATGCTAATAGGAGATGAAAACATGAATAGATGACAAACATTTGTAGTGCAGATTTCCTGGCTCCATATGTAGACCAGACCCGACCTCTGAAACTGTGAGGGGGTGGCTGCATTCCCCCACAGTGCAGTACTCAGTATGTATGATGAGCTTGAGAAAAAGGTACCTTCCACAAGTGAAATGGCTGTTGAATACCATGTGGCAAATCCGTGTCCCAAGATGCAGCAAAACAAGTCACTGAGTGACATTAAACGTGGCATCCTTTTAACAGTTTCTCCTTACATTTGATTTTGATAGTGGGAAACTACAATTAACACCATAAATAGACTAGTCACTAGTGACTGTTCCTAAGCAAGAACCTGTAATTTTCCCCCACCAGACCCTTCTCCTTCAATTGTTGGTCAGAAGATAATGCAATTTGTACATTTAATAACGGTTTGAATATACTACTCGGGTGAGTTGTCCCTGGCCAGATGCCAGGTACACACCAAAGCCACCTTATTTCTCCCCTCTTCAGGGGAGAGGACAGGGGAGAGGAAACACTACAAAAGGCTCATGTGTCAAGATAAGGACAAGGAGAGATCCCTCACCTGTTACCGTCAAGGGCGAAATGAACTTCACTCAGAGAAATTAGTTTAATTTATTAATTAACAAATCACAGCAGGATAATGAAAAATTAACCCAAATCTTATAAACACTGTCCTCTCACCTCTCCCTTCTTCCCAGGCTCACCTTTACTTCCCGTTTTCTCTGTCTCTTCCCCCCGTGGCACAGGGGGACAGGGAATGGGACCTGCTGTCAGTTCATCACATATTGTTTCTGCTGCTCCTTCCTCCTCAGAGGAAGGACTCTTCATGCTCTTCTCCTGCTCCAGTGTGGGGTCCCTCCCATAGGAGGCAATTCTCCATAAACTTCTCCAACATGAGTCCCCACAGGCTGCAGTTCATGATGAACGGCTCCATCGTGGGTCCCTTTCCATGGGGTGCAGTCCTTCAGGAACAAATTGGTGCAGTGTGGGTCCCCCACAAGGTCACAAGTCCTGCCAGCAAACCTGCTGCAGGATGGTCTCCTCTCTCCATGGGGCCACAGGTCCCACCAGGAGTCTCCTCCAGCGGGGGGCTTCCCACGGAGCCATAGCTTCCTTCAGGCATCCGCCTGCGCTGGAACTGGGGTCCTCCACAGGCTGCAGATGGGGGTATCTACACCATGGACCTCCATGGGCTGCCTGCCTGACTCACCATGATCTCCCCACCACAGGCTGCAGGGGAAACTCTGCTCTGGTACCTGGAGCACTTGCCCCTCTCATTCACTGACCTTGGTGTGTGCAGGGCTGTTGTTCTCATGTATTCTCACTCCTCTCTTCTCTGAATGCTGTTGCACAGTAACTTTCCCCTCCCCTTAAATCCAGACACACTACCAGCATTGCTGATGGGCTCGGCCTTGGCCAGCAGTAGGTTGGTCTTTGAGCCAGCTGGCATTGGCTCCATCAAATACAGGGGAACCTTCTGGCAGCTTCTCACAGAAGCCCTGTAGCTACCCCTGTAGTCCTGCCAGTGCCAAAACCTGGCCACGCAAACCCAATACAACTGCTAAAAGATGAAGTTATTATGATTTTATTTGGAAAAAAAAAAAAAGAAAAGAGAAAGAAAAGGGAAAAAAAAACCAACTTTGAAGCTAATAATCAAAAGATTAGAGAAAGGATATCTTTTAATTAATTTCAAACTCTGGATTGAGTATTAAATAGAAACATGAAAGAAAGATTTCCAATTGGAAGGGTTGGTAACTGAAGAGTCTTCACTCTCTTGAGGATTACCATTTAATTTTAAACATTGATTTAAAATAAATGATGGTACAGTCCCCAAGGAAAGATGTATTTCAGTTGTAAACATAAGAGTGATGTATAATAAATGAAATATATAACATTCTCCTTGAGGAGTTTTTTTACTTTATTGTGCAATCATGCTATGGGAATAATTTATACCTTTTAACTCGAATCTCAGAAAAAAGCTATCAGGTATCTTTCTGTAATCATCTTTTCCTTTATTTATTTGCCTGTATTTACATGTTTGAAAATTTGTCTGTGGTGTCAGTTCTTCTATCAATGCCTGCGAGGGCATGTGAGAGATGGGGAAGGTTTACTCTGGATTATCATCTGAATGACAAGGGTCTCATAACAGTGCTGACCAAGTATCTCACCTTATATAAAGCCTCCTAGTTCCTCACCTCACAGTCAGTTTCCTTAGTTATCTCATCGTAACCACTGCAGCCTTTCTCATTCATGATTGTGTTTGTCAGCTCTTCACTCCGTTGCAGTCCTCCCATTTTCCAATTTCTTGTTCCTAAGTATTAAGATATACTGTATCTTAGTTCTAGGAGAAGCAGCTTTTCCGCTTCATTTGTTTTGTGTCCTGTCAGCATCTAGGTGAACACAATAATTAATTATGAATAGTTGCTTCAGTACTGCTTCTAGGGATTCTTTTTCTAGGTGTTCCCATTCCACCTTTTTTTTTTGTAATTTACAGAAAAGAAAAGTGACTGCTAATTTTATTGGGCAGAAGTTTGCTTTAAGTAATTTTCCTCTTAGGGAAAACGTGCTCTATCAACTGTTCTCTTGAGATCTGTTTCTAAGGCTTCAGGCTTTACATTAGTCCAGCTGAAAGACAAAGACTTGTTCAGTATTTAGCCATCCAGACAAGACTTCATCTTCTGATCTTCTAAATCTGACTTTTCCTGAGACTTTCTTTGCTCCAAGAGTGAAAATAGAAGCATTTCCTGAGCTGGGGGAGGCACAGCTCAAGGAGGCGCTATGAAAACCAGAACAGGTACTTCTTAATGGGTTCTGATGGTTCCCACATTCCATACAAGACCTCGACAGTGAAGCGTGAATGCACGTTCAGATGGATGATGTTTTCCAATAATACTTGCTTTCTCTGCCCTCTTTTGTAAAAATTCAGTATTTGCTGTTTTCAGAAGACAATTGCTATGTTTTTCTTATTGTTTGGATACTACTGCATCTTGTTGTCCTTATAGGGGGGTTTTGGATCAAAAGTACTTTGTAACTGCAGCTTATTTGACACAGTGCAATGAAAGGTGAATGAAAAGATAGAAGGTGGAGACTATTTCCTAATTACTTACAATATTATTAAAGCAATTATAGTTGTGACATATTACTTGAGGATTAGTCATCTCACCATGGAAATTCTTTTGCACACAAAGCCACATGTGGAGCGTTGCTTCCTTTGAGCTCGTTCTAGACATTGGGCTTTTGGATACTTGGCAATTTTGTTCATATGGAGTCCTCAGTAGAGCTAATAATGTGAACAAAATGGAAACTTCCACCCTATTCTCCACACTTAGACCACTAGACAGCATAATAAAATGTGTTATGTGAAATATTAACACCATTGGAGCAATAATATCTTCACTGAATATGTGGCTGGAATTGCAAGGAAGTGCAAGGAACACATGTTGCAGACCCTTAATATTTCCCTGTCTAAACAGTGATGCACTCATGGAAGTAAAATGTTACTTCATCATAGTGCAAACTGGCAATTGTTCCCTTTCCCAGATTTGTTTCTAGTAGTCTGAGGAGAAAAGACAATTATATTTTTTACATTCTTCCCCTGAGTCAAGTTTCAAATAAGTGCATAAATACCTGCCGTTCAAAAATCAGCAGATTTGGTGTGTTTGAACAAGCCAGCTTCTTGGATAGGTTATGAGACCAGTCAGTTGCTCAAGGATACTGTGTGGACCTGAGATCTGATCTTGGTGAAGAATTGCAGCCTTTAACTCCTGCTGTAACAGCTGGATGGGGTATTGGTGACCAGTTTATCAGTCCTAGTCTTAGCCTCAATGAAAGAACATCTGCCATTCTTCTTTTCCAAAGTTTAATCAAAACCTTTAAATATCGGTCAGGCAGACAAACCTTGCCCCTCAGAGACACAGTGCCATCTGTCTTCCCCTGGACCCTCTACCCAAGAGCTGGATATGGTCTCAGTCACTACTGGCTTTCAGAGACGTACAAGGTGTCAGTAGGCTCACCCGGGGCAGATGAAGAAAGTGCGCTCACTTGTATTTGCCAAATGCACTGCATTTTGAACATTAAAAGGTGGTGAATTTGTACTTGAACCTCCAGTCAAGGAAGATACATAGAAGTA
>VZTD01002146.1:111076-137967 GCA_013397725.1 Rhagologus leucostigma
GATTCTTTCTCTAAAAAAAACCATCACAAACCCTGCATAACACCTTGATTGCATTACTACTTCATATTTGCCTGCATAAATAAACCTGATGTTTTACTGCAAGAGAGGCAGCTATTTTAAAGATGGCAAAATGTCAGCTCTTGGATGGTTGGTTTCATTTAACAGGGCTCCACATGAATTTATGAACTGTTCCATAACATCTTCTCTCTGCACCAAATGGCAGACTTTGGGCAGAAACCCAGTGTATGTTTAGCTAATGTATAACAAACAGGGTATTTACATAGTCAGTGGACCCTATTAGGTATTAAGAATGGTCTCTTTCTAAATTTACTGTTAATTCCCTTCTGCAACAACCTAACTGAAGTGCTCGTATCTCAGAGAAAGCTAAGAAAATGTGCATCTACTCACATATAGGTCTTTTCTTTCATTTTAAAATGTCTTTAACAAAACTTCTGACAGTTATTTTCTTTTGCTGCAAGGGTGAGAATGTAGTTTAAGATATTGTTTCCTGACTTTAAAGGTGCCTTGTGGTTTTTAAGGATATTTCAGCAGCTAAAGAAATTCTACTGCAGACACAATGTACCGGTTCATTTCTTAAGCAATAAATGGCAAGCAGGGTGGTGCTGAATAAGCATGCTTATATGGAATTTCTCTTTGAAAAGACCACTAGTTAGGCCCTATAACACTTCAGTTGATATTTCCACAGTGCAAACACGATAGTGGAAATTAAGTTGCCCCAGCAAATTCAGTTTAGGAGAAATTTGTTATGAATAAAATGCTGCTGCTGGCCTTAGAACATTGAATTTATCCACCAAATAATATCTTAGAAATACCACTTCAGAAGAAATCAGCTCTAAATAATTGATAAATTTGGTTTGTTTAGAAACCTTTTGACCCCTGTAATAGAAAGTAAAAACACATTTCAGTTATTAAAGTCACATATATTCCCTCTGGTAGGGGAAGCTTTTAATTTTAAGCTGGTCTCTGTTGGGGCCATTTGATAAAGCTTGGAAAAACCTTTTCAACTGCTGCTGGTGGATTTGGGTCAGCTTCCCTTGGGAAAATGGCAAAAGATAAATTTGTAGCTTTTCATAACACATAAGAAAACTTCAGAGATTTTAAACATCAAGAACTATTGGAACTGAAAGACAGGGTTTCTCTTTTGTTTCTCCCCCTCCTCCTCCTGCTCCTTTTTCTCTTTTATTTCCAAAAAGAACTTTAAATTCTCTTGTTGTTTTAATTTTTTTTTTTTGACTATGGAGGTTAGAAAGTTTTGACCTCTCTAACTACACTACCAGTGGTCCTTATTAGTGTAAGATTTATTTTGAGATAGAAATATCATTATGCAGTTTTTGTTTTTAAATGGAGCCACTTCATTCTACTGGTTTCAAAGCGAAGAGCAAAATAAAAACCCTCTATCGCTCTTTTTTTTTTTTTTTAAATGGAGCCACTTCATTCTACTGGTTTCAAAGCGAAGAGCAAAATAAAAACCCTCTATCGCTCTTTTTTTTTTTTTTTAAATGCATTTCTTAAACTTTGCTTCAGTCGCTGTTACCAGATCTTTATGTCCACAAATATAAGTCAGTCTCATTTCCCCAGGACAGTAATCACAGTTTATGAATGAGGGCACTGATTCTATAGGGATTGCCAAAATGTACCTGACCTCACTGCACTGCTGTTTCACAACAGGGAAAGAAATTGGAGTGAAAGAGAAAAAACCTACTTAATACTTATGAAAACAAAAAGATAGAATAACATCCCATGGTCGAATATTTAAGTAGCCACTGCTGCATAAAACAAATACTCACAGGCAGCAAGGCAGATTGTGCTGCCCTCTAAACCTCAAACTTGCAGACACCCCTGCACATATTTGCAAAGGTTGCTGCTGTTCTTTGTCCCTTCAGGAGCTGCCTCCGAGAAGCAACATCTGCAAACTTGGTGGGGAACATCCATTTCTGTACATTCATCTGAGACTACCAAATTCAGTTCATATAAATTACTGAATGGCCATCATTCAACAGAAACAACCATCTCTCTCTGATAGCCTGAGCTGAACAAGAACAAGCATCCTAGAGGATAAAATCCAAGTATTTCTTACAGGCTCTGAAACAATTCAGCCTCTCTTTCCTGTTGTCATTAAGACTAAAGTATGTTTCCCTGGAGTATATTTGTGAGCACAGTGAGACTCTGGAGTGGTAGATGGCTCTGGCAAGCTGAGTTCCTCTTCCTGAATTTCATGGTGAATGGAAGCATTGGCACCTTTGAAACTACAGAGCAGCTGAATTTTTTGATAACTGGACAAGTCCCTAACAATCCCACTTACCTACAGCTTGTGAAGAGGGCTACCAGCAACAAACTGGTAGAAGTAAAGCTTTCCTCCTAGACAACTAGCCTTTCTTGAGCAGCCAGTTCTTTCTTTTTGCCTTTTCATGCCTGGTTGCTATTCCCAGTGTAAGACACTTTGTTGCACGGATGCAGTGGTAAATTATTAAAAGAGTCTCTACCAGGTATTCGTTCATGCAGTCACAAATTATGTGTTCATGTACCTCTGCCTATTCTTGGCAGGTGCAGCTCCTCTGTGAGTACTTTAGCAATTCAAACACCTGCATTATTTCATTACGTTAGAGCTGTTATTCAAAGAGTTGCACCTACACCCCATTAGCACCCTCAGAGGGAGGCCAACTCTTGGTAATTTATGTTGTGGAGGGATTGCCACCTTGGATAAGAAAGATGACATGCAGAAAGCTAGGCTGTGATTTTACAGCCACAGTATTCCAGCTTCTCAAATAAACACACGTAGCACACATCTTCATGGTCACTTGGTCCACTTGGATGAGTGAAAGGGGCTTCTTTGTGTTTACGGTGCACTCAGTGTTCACACAGGAAATAGTTGAGAAGCAGCCAGTATTTTAAAAGGTGGCAGGCTGGAGTATTCATGGTGTTTTCCTTGTGCAAGAATGTCTTGGAAGGATGTGACATTTTGAATTGGAAATTTTTTTTTTTTTTAGTTCTTCCTCCATTCTTCTTCTCTCTCTTCCACCCACCTTGTCATAACCTCCAGCTCATAGACAACTGTTGGATGATTCCCTTCCACTGCCTTTCTCATACTTCAGTAGGCTGACTCTTCCCGCCTCCTGCATCACACAAACTACTGCTGGCTAATTCCTCGCCCCTAACAATTGCTAGCTGTACCTTCCCACGCATATGCACTGGCACATATTCACCTGCTAGAAACCTCTTCATGCTTTTCATCATCTGACACACTGAAATAAAGCCTGTTTCTGGCCAAAACAGTTGGATGTTTACACCAGTTACAGAGGAAGGAGCCAGCGTATGCAAAGTGTGATTGTTACAGTTACATTACAGTTACCAAAAGTGATTAGCTAGAAGAAAAATCACCAGGTAAGCAAGAATACTGAAACTTTTTTAAGTTTATATAGACCTTAAAACATGAGCAAAAACTTCTTTAAACTGATTACCCAATAGCAAAATGTCCCAAGTCACAAGGGAGTGGAAATATGCTCTGTTGGGAGGGAAAGAAAAAAAATCTTGCAATTATTTCTGTCAACAAGCAGTTCTTCCAGAATACATATGAAAGAAAAGCCAATCGAGTTCAAATATGTAGTGTTTGACCATGGTGAAATTCAAAAACCATTTTACAGAATCTTATTTTAAAGGCAAAAAGCAGTGGAAATAAAGTGATATTGTTAAGAATAGAAAAATTTTAGTATATTTACATATTTAATATACTTGATAGTTTCTTCTGTGAGACAAATTTTCCAGACTACCTGTCTATCGAGTAGAAAAACAAGAAAGCCACAGTAAAATGAAAAATCCAGCACATAGCTAACCATTTTCCACACAAATTAATTGCAAATGAAAACACAAAACAGATCTGCTTTTTCAGTACTAGAAGAGGGTAACTCCAGCTGAATATTCACCAGAAGGGGCAAAATTATCCACAGGATAAAAATATTGTAACACCATAATAACAAAACAAGCACTTTGACACTGTGTAAAGAACACCACTGTGTCATTGTCATTAAAAGCAAGAAATCAAGGATGGTAGCATTATCTCTCATTCTTCTCTATGTAATTAGAAAACAGAATCCAAGATGTCTTATCAAAAATAGAACATGTAACAACAAAATCAGCAGTAAATACTGTAAAGCAAGTGCAAACAAAGCACTGAAACCTCATGAGATCCATGATCATGTCAGCCTAGTGTAGGAACAGATTTATTTGAATCAAACTGGAAGGATTACCTCTTGTAATGATTAGTTCTTGAGTATTTTTTAAATTGAGCTGTTGAACAGCCCATTGATGCAACAATGTAATGACACATTGAAAATCACAGTTTGCTCATCACAGGATTCCAGATGAGTTAATAGCAGATAATTGCACACATTTTGCAAGCATGTCATTTCAACAGTTCTCTTTGATACTGCAATTTAAGTATACCTTGTAAACTCTGGCTATGTACAGCCAAGTGTGCTGGAAAAAGACTTTTTCCAGAGAGAAATTAACTTAAAACAACAAGATTAAAAACAAGCCAAAACTGAACAATCCAACCTAAAAGCCTACATTTTCTGGGTTAGAACATTTTGATCACAGAGGCATAAATGTTGCTGTCAAAACAAGTTCTCTGAATAAAAGGTGTTTAAACTTAAGTTAGCTTCAAAAGAAAATACGCATAAGCTGTAAGCAAGCAAACACGGGGACAAAAATGCCATAAGTTCTCTGCATTAGCAGCAGAACTACTGCCAGGAGTTACATCACCAGCACCAAGACCATATGCCATCACTGTTTGTGATAATGGTGAAATAAAAGCCTGTAGAGAGCACCCGGGTGGATACTACTGCTCTGCTTCTTGAGGTAACACAGATGTCAACCTTCTATGACATCAGAAGTGAGACACAGAAGGCAACCTTCTATGTCTCACTAACTTTGGCTCCTGGATGGAAGGAAGAAGACAATTTTGAGGCATAATTCATTTTGTCCTAAGTTAAACACCTTAAACAAGTTTACCTTCAGTTGGGTAAATCTCATCCAAACTCACCAGCCATGCCATAAAACAAAGCAACACACAAACACAGGTGCACACACTACATCAGAATGCAAATTCACTTTGACAACTGCATTTGCCATAGGAAAATGAATTGTTTGGGGAAAGAAAGAGACCAGATGATTTGAACAGCAGTTACTGACAGTTGTCTTAAGTTCCACCTGAGACATTTCTATTCATGTGTGTGTTATGAATAAGTGTCACAAGTTGGTAATGTCTTCATTTCAGCTTGTTTCATTACCTGCATTTCATTTCCAAAAGAGTGGTGATACAGATCTCATGATATCCACCGCAATTATAAAATTGATTTCTGCCCTCTTTATATCCACAGAGAGGCTGAACGATCCTCCGAGCAGCGCTTCTTCTGAGCCTCTGCCCTGGTGCCAGTGTCTCCAGCTGTATGTCTTTTTAACTGGTGGTGAGAAGTGGGGTAATCATCAGAGCCCTGATTTGTCTGCTTAACGCAGTGCTGCTGAGTGTGTGACACGTGCTGCAGAGCGTCGGCGAGGCTGGGGATTTGCAGCACATTCTTAGCCCTTTCCCTGCTGAAAGCAAATAGCAGGTTGGAGGAGGCATGTTCCCACAAGGCTTGGCACAGTGCTCAGTGCCTCCCCATGCTGCAGAAGACCATCTTAGCTGGAACTCTTACGCGCATTTAGCCATTAGGAATTTGGTTCACGTTTCTGTGCTACCAGTAACCTCACTAGAAAGCTACAATAACAAGGGTCTGAAGAAGCTAGTCTGTTTATCAAATATAGATATTAGGACCTTTATATCACACCAGTAAAGATTTCTACATTAAGTTAAAAAAACCTAATTTTAAGCCTAATTTTAACATTTTAAGCTTTGTGCATGAGTCTTTGAACTGCTGCTCTTCTGGAGTGAGTTGAAGGGAAGCTAGCAAGAACAATGTCAACTTTACCTGTAAGCTACCAACTTCCTGGGAGCATATTTCATTTCAGAAATCCATGGGAGAGTTCAAAAAAATCTCAGAATTCTGGTATCAGGAGAAATTCTGAAAGCAAAATATTGTTTATCTCTGAATTGTTTTAAAACTAAAGTCTGAAATGCCTCTAAACTAGACATTTGTTTTTCACACAACTCTAGTTATGAAGGTTTCGGTTGAAGATGAATATGATGATATGTGTATGTGTGTGGAGCTGGGGGTTCATCTCAGAATCTGATGATTGTGAGTCCTGGATAAAATCCACACCTGAGCACAGTGATCAGTATATGTCTATGCTAAAAGATGAAGAAGCAAATTTTAGGTTTTCATTCCAGGACAAAGAACATTATTCTGCAAAGTCTTGAGAAAGATCTTTCTGCATGAGAGGTAAAATATTGGGAGTGTGGAACAGTTTCAGTTACTGAATTCACAATCTACACTAATGACATGTGGCTGTCATGGGTTCTACGTAGCTCTTGAAAATGCTTAAATCCCGTAATTTTTTAACAAAGGAATGACATACATGACCTAAGATTGACTTTAGTGGATAGCACACACTATTTCTGAGCATAAGAACGTAGGAGATTCCAGGTTCACGAACTGCTAGGTGAAAATAGTTACTTGGACTGAAATAATCAAGCACGTAAGACTACAATATCAGCCTTTTGGTTTTTTGTGCTAATCTTCTCCTACCCTCTGAACAGCCCACCCTGACATACTGATTTAAACAGGATCAGTTGGAAAATGTAGTGTGATCATATGTAACACACATTTGCACCAGAACACGTTCATGTAAAAGAGGCTAAATTAGGGTTCAGAGGCATTTCTTAACTCTCAAGTACTAGCTCTTGCAGCCACAGGAAAGTTAATTTAAAGATAACTCTGCTGGGAATTATTTTACACTCCTTCTTATTTCTGGCATCGGAAGTTACACATGAATCTTGAACCTGCTGCATTGCAGTGCAGGATGCTATTGCTAGGACTGTTGAGAACTTTAACTGTACAGATCCACATTAGCTGAGGAAAGATGGTTTTGTGTGTGTTTATGTGTGTGTGTTTGTGTGTGCATGTGTGAATGAGGAAAACATCTTGAGTCTACAGCGACAAGAAACCTGTTCTGTTACCCCTTAAGCTAAGTATTTTAGGGATGGTTTGGGATGGAAGCTTCTCAGTTTGGAATTTTTTATAATGTAAGACCACGGACTTAACCTCTTCTTCACCTGCCTTTCCATTTTCTTGTCTTCAGCTGGTTCAATCTGTGTCTCTTGGTGTTGGCAGTGTCAGTGTGAGCTTGGCCTGCAGCCTGGAGTCTACTAATGTTTTCCCAAGAGATAAAAATAAGAGAAGGGTAATGACAATTTTTTTCACTTTGCATCCTAAATGGAATTTTATGGGACAAAGAGAAGAGACTTCTGTGGCCCAAAGGGATTTCCTTTGCTGAATACCAAACACCTTCTACAAACAACAGAAATGTGAGAGATTCTTAAAATAAAAGGTCACAGGGATTTTCTATAATAGAAAGGCTTTAATGACAGGGTGTTGTTACCAGCTGCCCTTACAGTGAATCAGGGAAAATCTTCGTGAAGGACTTCCTCAGTATGTTTTTCTGCAATTCAAGCTACTAATTTGAGGGATAGTCACTGGAATTGTCAGAGCTTGAGTCAGGGACCATGATGTACATTTACTAGCAGCCCTGAATGCAGGGAATGGAAATAAAAAAGGATTAACAGCAGAAAGGGAGATGACCATTGTACTTGGACACCTTGGTGGCAGCACGTCCAGACTTGCTCTGCTAAGGTAACATCCCTGTGTCAGACAGAGGGGCAGCATTCGTTTGAGTTCTGGGAAGAGCACAACTTCCTTATGAGAAGGGCAGGGGAGGAATATGGCTGGCTAATGATTTCAGACTGCCTGAGGCAGTGAGTGGCCTGGCAGCTGCAGAGAAAAGCAGCTCTTTCTCTGCCCACCCACCACTTGAAAACATGGTATGAACGGCTATTTGTGACCAAATTTGGCTTAGAACACAAACAAGGATGAGTAAGACAGGGCAACAGGCACTGTAGTCATCCTTGCACCTCATTAGGTAGCCACAGAAATGGGAGCTGCTTCTCTCTCTGTCTGGAAAGAAAGAAGACCCACAGTTCAACCAGGCCACCACCCACTCCACAAGTTTGTGTGCCTTGAGGTGTTACTACCATACGTGGATGTAGAATAATATCAAGTCATTTCAGCATGTGGAGAACATACTAAGTTCTCCACATTCCCTCCTGTCCTTCTTTCTCCACTGCCTCTGGCTTCTAGCTATCATCTGCATCTGGCCATCACCACTGTCTTCCCTCACCTGCTCCTCTCCCTTGGACTCACAAGCTCCATTTCTTCACTCTGGTCGTAATTGCTTTATTTCTTTTCTGATCTGAGTACAGGAAGGCAGAGGAAGAGGACAGCACTTGAACTCCCTCTATTTTCAGAACAAAGAATCTGACTTTGAGATATGAAGAAACTGCAGCAAAGGGCCACTCGTCCCCCACAGGAGGGGAGGGTGAATGTGACACATTTGTCTGTGCTCAGGACATATCAGGAACCCAGTGGCCTTTTGGTGAGTTCAATCATATTAAAAGACAATGATAACTAATAGGGACTTTGAATATTCAGTGGTATGAAAGTAACCTTGCCTTTTTATGTGTCCTTCCGTAAATAAAAAAAAGCAATATTGTTGGGATGTCTAGGATTTCAAAACATTACTTCATATTAAGCATAAGACACATCTTAAGGCACACTTTGTGGGTCCAGAAGAACACATATTTCAGTCTTTGAGAAGTATTTAAAATACTGTGGCAGATGAAGGTCAGAAAACATGAATTTCAGCTAGTCTTTCACTTTGATATGTGCCAATGAGTACAGAAATGAGAAAATGAAACAACTTAAGAATGTGTAGTTCAAATTACATATGAAAATCATCCATTCAAAGTGTGGATTTAATCATTTTTGTCTTAGTCAGCTCGTTCTTTCAAACACCCATTTCCCATTCCAGGTTACAATACTTACACTGTAGTGTAGATTACTATAATTAACAGGTTAAATACATGAAAACAGTTTTTTTCCCCTTGATGTGCCTTTGGATCCCTTATTTTTGCTAGCAGTTATACAGTACAGTCACTTCCTATGAAGCAGAAACAACTGCTGTGGGGTTTCTTAATGCTGCTAATGTTCTTTTCTTTCCCTCTAGTAATAACAGTAAGAAATTATTGTCTGTAAATAAAAGAATATAATGGAGAGTATATGTCAGGAGAAGTATGTTAAAAGTTGTATCTATAACATCCGTAGGTACAGACTGCTTATGCTGACAGAGTAACCAGTGTTGGATTTTATTAAGATGCAATGAGAACCTTTCTAATCTCATTGCATACAGAAGTCCTTTTCTGATCCAAATGAACTCCTTCAGTTAGCATGCAATTTAATTCTACAAAATGAGAAAGAAAATAGTCTATAAATGTCTTTTGTGCTGTGATATTTACAGCAAATATCAACATTGTTCTTACTTTGTTTTCTCCACCAACAATGCCATGTGGCATATCAGTAGATTTATTTATTTTTTGATCATATGTCCTGCTGGTTATAACATAACTTGATGTACCAGCTGCAATTAACAGACTGTCAAAGGATCAACTAACAAGTGCTGATAAGCTTCATTTAACTAATTTGAGGAGTGGAAGTTTGATTTCCTTTTTTTTTTTCCAGGAAGGTAGCTTGTTTCCTTATTTCCTGTCAAGTGAGCCAACTCCTGTGACCTGTAGTTAAAAGGGCCCTTTGTAATTAAGGCAGTGAGCCTCCAAGTGAACAGTTCTCACAGTAGGAGGGGGAGCAGGGGGAAGAAGAAGAAGAAGAAAAAAGCAACAAAAAAAAAAAAAAAAGAGGATGCATGACACTGCTTAACTAACTAATCGGAGCTGAGCCAATCCATTTTCCTGCAGGCCAGTCAGTGTACCATGAGCACGCAGAATCTCGCCGTTCATTGGCTTCGTGTCCATTTTATGGACCAGCGAGTCTATTAAGATCTTGGTGAGTGGCCCTATCCGAGGGCAAGGCTCCCTCTCCATCTGCCCGTAGACTACCAGAAACTGATCAGCCGTGTTATATCAATAACGTTCTCACACCAGGTTGTGTAAATTGATCTTTTACAATTTCTCTCGGTGACAGTCTCTGTAACCAACAAGATAAATCATTCCTCCTGTGGCTTTTTTATTGATTGCTGAGACCTGTATAAAAATTACACTGCTCAAGCTGTGAAGTGAACATCCTCGTAAAAGAAGACCTTCTATTTACAATCAAAATATGTTTGGTCCAGATCAAGCACAGATTTACTATCCCAATACCATAAGAGACCAGAATTAACTGAGATTCAAAGCACCAACAAAGTAACCCACATAAACTTTTAAAATGTGAATGGTGCACTACAACATCAAGAAAAAGGAAAAGAAAACAAACAAAAACCAAACTTGCAAGGTTACAAAGTCCTGTTGAAGTAAAGGCAGTTGTAATAGCAAACCATCTGTTAAAAACAATGATGCAGAAGAAGCACAACAACACAATCAGCCAGCTCTTTTTTTTTCAATTGCTTGTGCAAATGCTAACACAAATTGCTTTCTGATGTCCTTTTAACATCTATGCAAATATATGTATTTTTAAGTGGAATGGTAAGGCTTGAAGACTTCTTACCTTTTCAGAAAAGAAATAATCTACAACTTTGGAAGATCTGGCAGCTGTAATATCATTCTAGGGAAATTGATTTAACCTGCTATAGAGTATTGGCTTTACTGTTTTATTAAAGTAAATAGTTTAATGATGTCTGACACAGGCAATCAAATGCATTCACAGTTTTTAGGCAACATCAACTCTATAATGATTATATTCCTTTCACTTTATTCCATCATTTTAATTCTGGTAAAATAGTCTCTAATTTCTGTTGCTTTAATTATTTAAAACTTATGCTAATATTGTTTAGAGACATAGTTTACGAGGGTGTCTTTTGAAACAGGTGGACTTAAACCGAGTAAAAACTGTTAAATGTTAAATCATCAAGCATCATGAAAGAATTAGCAAGTGATTTAGAGAGCTGAAAACCAATTCCATTGTCTTACTGACTCCGTCTGTATTTTTTGGATAGGACACTTGTAAGCCAATACCTCAAATTACCCACCTGTAAAAAGTTAATATAATATCTAGAGGAAACGTATCATTTCTGTATCATGAGAACTGAAATTGGTAGAGATACACCCGAATCAGCCTTGTCCTCTGGGAAATTGTGAAGTTTAAATTAGTGTTTGCAAAGTAGCCTGAAACACTTGATGATGAGACCTTCAAAAATGCAGGCTCTTGTCATTATGATTCTCTGACACAAAAAATGAAGGATGCATTTAAGTACTTCATGTTATCAGAAAACTGTGCAGCCGTGATTAGTGCTACCAAGGAGAACGCTGTACCAAATAGTCTCTAAAAACTAAAGATGTTGTTAAAGGCCCACATGTTAAAGTTCCCATGAGGTCCTAAAAGTTATTCTTTTTTTCTGTTGAAATCAAAATCTGCGGTTGATCTAAGTATCTGTGATGCTAGAGAAAACATCAATTTGGTTTTTTTCTTTTTTTTTAAATTGTGCACATGTAACTAGACGTTACATGGTTAGAACTGCTAAGTACTAAACTATGCTAAATTATTTTAAATGGCAAAACCATATGCTATTTTTGCTGTTTAGAAACTGGTGGGTAAGAGAAACTTCAGAAACAAATGTGCATCACCCTGAAAATTCAGAGTAAGAAAATGGTTAACTTTTTGCTAACACTATAAAACTGTCCATAAAAGACAGCATCACCTCTCTATTTTCTCAGTGAGTAAGATGATTACTTAAATCACTTAAATGAAAAGAAAGAAGGGAAGGTTTGGGGTGGGGGGAGGGTGTTTTAATAAATATGGCAATGACTGCAGTCTTGTTTTCTTGATAGGGAGCTGACTTCAGGATAAAATCTGCTGGTGTTGTCCATTCATTTCTCTATTCTTCTTCACAAGGTATTTTGAAATGGAGAGAGCTAAAACACTGTTTCTTAGAAAAACTTGATTGGGGGAAGCCAGTTCAAGGTCCAGGACCCAAACAAAGGACCAGTGCAAACAAAGGATTGCGTGAGGACAATGAAAGTAGTAAAATATAAAAACTATGTTTAAAGAACATATTTTGTCTGTATTTTGGAATACTTTAGCAAAGTACTTGAATTATCCAAATCAGAAGATCATCTTTTCGTTACTAGCTTTATTGATGTGCTTCCTCTTGCATCTTAGTGGTGAACTGATGATGACAATATCAGTATTTTTGGACCTTGAGGGGTTTAGTTTGTTTCCTTTAGGCAAGAATGCACAATAACTGGAGCTAATTTCTAGCAGCATCCTCTTGATTTCTCTTAATCCTGGACTGTGATGACTCTTCAAGCATCTCATTGGAAGCAATTGTGGGAAAAAGACCATTCCCTTTTCAGCTGTTCTTCCAAACCCTAATGAGTTAACAATTGAAATACAGAAAGTTGCTTCAGAGGTCAGGAGAGTATATTCTACACAATGGTCACAGCATTTGAAACCATGACAGCACTATAAATTGACAAACTAAAGCAGAGCACTTGGTGGTCTGAAGTGGAGAAAAGAGCATCAGCCAAGAGCAGTAAAAAGACGAGCCATGAAACCACACAGAAAAAAATGAGTGATTTTTTTCAGATCACCTTGTTAGAATTTAGTGTATCAGAGGTCAGATGAGTAGAACAATAACAAGGTCCAAGGTTGAATACCAGTGGGGAAGCTTAACCCAGGAGCTCCAGGTCAACCATAAGTGAATGGGGTAGAACAGTGAAACAGTTCTACCCAGGAAGGGAATGCACAAAAGTCAGCGGGTTAAGGGGAGGAGCCCAACAGTTATCAATTAGACTAAGAGAAAGCCCAGGCTCGAGCACCTGGGATAGAAAAATAATCTCAGTCTGATGAAAGGAGATTTTCTCCTGTGCATGGTCCTTTTTCCTTGGTTTTCAGCTTTTGACAAATTTGAAATGTGTGGAGCCAAAGATCTTAAAGCTGTAGCAAATGAGAAAACACTGGCCAGTTGGATGCATGTCTTATGTGCATATGACAATGTTTTCATCCCATGCTGGACAATCTGCTGAGATAAAGGAGGCATAAAAGTAAATGTCTTTTAAAAATATGAGCGAACATGCACACACATGCATATACAGGCATGCACATACGTACACCACTGTAAGGAAGGTGCTTTTTAACTTCTTACTTTGTCTTCAGAAAAGTACAATTCACACCAATTTTATTTTTAACTGATGAGGAGGAATTTCTTCTGATTTGTGAAGAAAATTGCTTAAAGTGATGAGTAGGGAATATTTAAGTGACATTTTACAATGTAAAATGTATATATATATATGTGGTTATGCAACTTCCTCTTCCTATGAACACGCATCACCTAATTTAGTAGGAATTTTGCCATTGATTTCATTGGAGCTAGAAGAGACCCAAAATAAAGCAGATCATGCCTGATATCCCATAGTTCAGAGCAAGCTGAAAATATCAAAGTAAAGCTAGCCATAACTATCCACTAATATAGATACATGTCTTTTTGTGTTATGCAGATTTCAATTTATGGTTGTTATAAGATGTGAACAACTGTGGTATTACCTTTTTATGTGTCTGTGTGAGTGGCATGGGGGTGAGGGGGTAGTGTGTGCATGTGTCTACACAGTAGAAGTTTTGTGTGATATCTACCATATGTACCTGAAATACTAGTCAGTCATCATGAGCAATATGTGGTAAAAGGGAAAGGACGTATAATGTCAGCTAGAGTCAAACTCTAAACATACTCAGTTTGTAACCTACTGCCCTATTTTTCTATTTGTCTATTCTTAACCTCACATTTCTGCGGAGTTATATAATTCTGGATGGCTGCTAAAACCAGCAAAATTCTTACAGGCAGAGTAAGTCTCACCAGCTGTAGTAAAGCACACAGTATCCCTACGATCCTCTGGTGTGTACATGCTACTTTTTGGGTTACAAAAGACCCATTGTCAATGTATTGTGGTAACTTTTAGAACTCCTTCTCTTTTGCTACTCCAGAGCAACAGTACTAATGCAGATAAAGCAGAGGCTGACTGCTAAGCACACAGGTACACTCTGCTCCACAGTCAGTGCGTTCCCACATGCACCAAAGAAGATGAAGAGATTACATTGCCAAGGGACTTCTTTCTGCTTTAAACAAGATGAGTTTTCTGACATGAAAGCTCCTCCTACAAAGACTGAAACAGGGAAGTCTGGGGACAAAAATACCCAAGCTTTTTTCAAGAGATTGTCAGTGGTGGCCCCTGAAATGTAACAGGACAGGAAAAAATGTGGTCTACATAAAGAAGCTGGAAAAGTTTAGGAAAAGAACATGGACTGTAGTTTTCAAGCTCATGGCTGGGTATTATGCTTGTTTGGGAAAAATAGGTGAATATGAAGCTATGAATTTATTGCATATGGTAAAAGAAAAAGGGTGTTACTTCTTCAAGAGTTCATTTCAAGATATGCTTTGTCTAAAGGAAAAGATACTTGATATATTTCTCTCCAAACAGTTCTTTTTTTTTTCTCTCCAAACAGTTCTTTTTTTTGATGTCATTAGACAGTTGATTTACATCCTGGAAATTATGGGAGTTCATGCCAGATGTAAGCAGGGGAATCAAGAAAAAGAGGATAAGAATGTCTCTTGTTTTAAGAGAGGAGATCCTTTATAAAATAGTGTGCATAAGCGTGGGTGGCAATAGCATTTCTTTTGTGTGCAACAGGGGAAGTTGGATTAGCTAGCATTAGGATTTAATATGCTGTTCTTAGGGGAAAGTTTGTTTCTTTAACTTCACACAAGAGTGAAAGTGGTGCACCAATTTAATGAACTTTTTTTTTTTTCTTACAGAACAAATCAGTTTCAAACTCAAGTTGATAACATCTCTCTGGGATGTTACTCACAGGAAGACGTGTCATTTGTAGTGTTCCCAAACAGTATTGCATTTGCCCTCATGAGTCTCTATAAATATTCTGTATTCATTAAATCTCATATTTTTAATATTTTTATACTGCAAATATTTCATCAAGGCCAAAAACAAATGAATATTTAGTTGAAGTAGTTCCATTAACTGACTCTGATGATCCAGTGTTAGAGTATACTGAGGTAATAATTGTAGGTTCACAGGCTGCAATATGAAACAAAGCATAGTTGCCTACTAGTTAGATGGATAGAGTTTTCTAAATATACCACAGTCTTGGGGAAGGATTTGGCTCCAGCTCAGCTGAATTGTTCTGCAGGCTCCATCACCTGTACTAGCTAGAGCTCTATTGTTGTAATGGAGATTCTGCATCATGTGTAGATACCTACACTGTAAGCACCTAAATTTGAGTGCTTCAATTCATAGATATATATAGAGCATATACATATAGTTTATATCCACTCATCATTAGATAACAAGGTAGGCTGGTTGGAATAGCTGTATCATCTGCATCTGAACCGTAACCATAAGTTCCCCTGGTAGTCAGTAAGAAAGAACAATCGCTTGTAAAGTAAGATTCATCTCAATCCACAGTAGATACCTGAAGTAAGTCAGATGAGTTACACCATAAAAGATGTACTGTTTTCCACTGAAGATAACAGAAAACTAGTTCAGGTAAAGACACCTACATAAGGAGGAAAAATCTCACCTTTGCTCCCAAGCAGTCAGATGGAGAGATTTAAAGTTTTGACAAAGATAATGAAGTGGCTCTTAGAATTGTTGGTGAGGGTGATCTCCCACATGAGGAGGATGCCACTGATATCCTATATGAACTTTTACTAGTGGATGGTGGATATCTGACAAAGACTCTGACAGGAGCAACATCAAGGAGTACTGATAAGCTAAGTCAAGAAGATGAGAAACATAATGTGATGGGGAAAGGAAACACTAGAAAAACTCGAGTTAACGATTCCATGAGCTTGGAAAATGGTTATTGATGTTGTATTTTCAACAGATACAAGTAGGAAACAACAGCAGCAGTCAGTGCTTGAAAGGAAAAAAAATGCAGCTCTCCAGATAAAAGTTAGGGTAGCTAAGTGGTGTAGGTAAGTGATAGAAACTGAGAGAATGATGCATCTTAGATGTGCATTGCAGAGTTGGCAAAATAAAGATATGGCCTGTGAATTCACCCTTGTTAACTGTGCAGGCTGCCGCTGTGGTTGTGGAAGAGGGATTCCCAACCACAAGAAATGGAAGATGTAACACTTCATCTCCCCTGCCCCCAGCATATTTAGATTCTGATGGTTTAAAATGGATCTTCAGCAGTTAAAATGTCAATAGACTCTTATCAGAGGAATGTTATTAGCTGTACCTCATTTTTCTGTACAGTTAGAAAAACTGTATAAATTGGTTATACAGATTTATCAGTCTGTTAGACAGAAAGACAAACTCTGGTCATCTTAGAGTACCTCTTAGCACATTTTTCCCGGTTGAATGAAGACCAAAATGATTGATCACATCTTTGTTAAGGATTGCAGGGGGGGACACTGGGAAACTGTGGGAGTCAGAGTTCATTGAAGTAAATCACATGTACTCTCTTGTGTTAGTGCAGAATGGCAGAGGGGACAGATGACCAGCGTGATCGAGCCTGTCTGATTTCATAAAACCAGTGAATCGTTGACTACAGGCTCTACAGGGCTCTGATTCTGAAAAAGAAGGGACTAAAAGACCACAGTTAAAAACCTTCAGTATGGAAAATATGCAAAGTTCTCAGTAGGGAAGAAAGATAGATAAAAATATTATAATTTATCATGGAGGCCATAATTCCCTCTCCTCACCCATCATAGAGAAATTCAGTTCAAAAGAAAGACTGCAGAGTTTTCAAAGATTTTGCAAAGCTGGTGATACTGGTAAAATCACCACCAACTCTGGTGTTTTAAATAGACTTTTTATACAAAGTCTATATTCTTTTGTGACAGTGCAGGATCAAGCTGACACAATAAGAATTCTATCAAATAAAATTAAAGGCACTAACACTAACTTGGTTCTGAATTCAGTATAAAAAATGTCTAGCAAGTGGGCAGTCAGAAGTGAAAGCATTACCTATTCCCTTTCAAAAAGGGGCAAAAATATATCCTTAGAAAGTTCAGTTCACTCTGGTGAGGGGGTGGAATGATTTTCACCCTTTTCTCATCAACTAGAATGTTTTTCACAGCCAAAAAATCACAAGGTACAGTTAGAAACAAGACTACATCTGTAGAAAAATGTGTTCATGTTGAAAATGAATAGAAATTATAGCAACACAGGAAAATGAAACTTGCAAGCCCAGAGAAATAAAACAACTTGTTATTTATGATAAACAACAGGGGATTGTTGTAGGTCTGAAGCAATCAAAAGAATTTTGCACCACAAAGCAAATCTGAACAAAAATAATAATAATACTTAGAATTCAGACTTTTCATTTATTGAATTGTTTCTGTACAACAAGCTTTACAGAATAACACAATACATTCTAATGCTCTGGAATTATTAATGAAACAACCTAGTTGTAAAAGAATATAGAGCTATACAGAACAGAGAGCTGTTATTTTGTTGGTTCACATGCTTCTTACTCACATATCCATTGTGTGTACTTTTCTTTTCTGTCCGAAAAGGGTTCCTCACATTAGTTTTTAAGAGTGTAGGAGTGCATTTAATAATTAACTGGGAGAAATAACTGTTTGATAATACTTTACCATGTGTGGACATAAACTAGATCACAGTTTTTTATTTTAGTGGCTTTCCATTTCCTTTTGTGGTACACACCCCCATAGAAAATCTAACTTCTTCCATGGCTTTTCATTTATGCCCTTGTTCACACTTGAAACATCTGCCAAACTCAAAGGAGTGAATAGAGCTCTTTTTCAAGACCCAAACATGAAATAAATCAGTGATCACTGACAGATTACAAATTTTTCCTTTTAAAAAACTTGCAAATCCCTAAGAAACCTGATCCCAGTCTGCAAAATAAAATTCAGCATTCCAGTGGTGCACAAGTCAGGACACTATTTGGTCTCATGCCCAGTAAGGAAAACACCATATTCCAGTCAATGTAATCCATACACCTGAAATTGAGAACAACTTTTAAATTCAGGTGTGTTTAGTACTTAGACTTTCTTGTACTCTTGCTATCGTGTAAGAACTCTACAGAAAGATGGTCTGAAGGCTTTGTCAGGGGAGTATTATCTCTTTTTTTTATCCTCAGCTGCAGTACAAGCACAGAAGGAAGAAATCTTTTCCTCCAAAAAGTTTAGTCAAGTATGTGTGCTCAAAGCAGAAGAATTTTTCTTCCTTCTTGAGGAAATTCAACACAGCTTGTTAACCTTGGAATACCTGGAGAAAGAGAAATAATTACCCTACTATATAATTTCAAGTCTGTCAAAATACTTTCTGCCTCCATCAGGATACTGATGGTCTCTTCTCTACCTTGGAGCAACTACCTTCTCTGTTAGAGTTTCCATCATCTTGTTAAATTATTAAGAAATAAACGTATGAACACAGCAAAACCTAAGGCATCAAGCAAATATACCTTAAAAGCTGCTCATATGCCTGCATGAGAAATGTATCCATGAGTTTAAACTATGAACACCTCTAGAGTGTGCAAAGTCTATCTGAACTGACCTTTGAAGCTTTTGCTTTGCAAAGAGCAAAGGGGATGAAATTCTTTGAACAGATTGTTATAACTTGTTCACCTAAGTCTTTCAAAGGCTACTGGACTGCCAAAAAGAGCATTTTATCCACTGAGACAGGTGAATATGAGTATGGAAAGTTAATCACACAATGTCGATAAAACGGGAAGAAATTCATGCAGTAAGATTTCGGTTTATCTCAATTTTATTGAAATGAAATGGGAAGTTTTTTGTATGTGGAAAGAAGGTACACAATGATACTAAAGCAATTTTAAAGTAGAAAGAGGCAGAAATTCCATAGCTACAAAGCACAAGCCATTCACTTGTTGTCTGGAATAGGATAGAAGCACCGAAAACTGGGTATTTCTGTGTCTTGTTCATACTTCATTGCATCTTCCTTTGAAGTTGTGGCTTTGATCACTGTTCACAGGACAGTGGACCAAATGGGCTTCCAATGTGATACAACTGAACATTCCTGTGATCCCGAATGCCACAGGATTCCTTCATGCTAGAAGACATTCAGCATGATGGATAAAATTGTGGGAATTTCAGGAAGGAACAAATATCCTAGATCATTCTCCTCTTTCTCCATGAACTCTTTTTCTCAGCTGTTGTTCTTCCTCTATATTATTATTGTTGTGAATAGTTCTTTATTTATCTTTACTGCTCAGGCATGTAGCCTCACAGAAAAGTTTATGATACTGTTGAGTACAGAATGATAGTAAGCTGGTCAGAGGGAAGCAAACAACACATAAACCAACACCTATAGCTCAGAAGTCTGATTTCAGTCCCAGTTCTGCAGCAGTGCAGATCATCCCCAGGTTTTTCTCCAGACTACCCAAAAGCCTTGTAGGAATATGTTACATATTGTGGTAATTGAAGGCTTTATTCAGAACACAGCTGTGCCAGGATAAACCTGGTTCTCATGGATGAGTTTAGGACAAAATTTTGTTACTTCTTCTCCAGCCTTACATTAACAGAAAATCAAGATCTGCAGAGCAGGATAAATAAGGTCCAATGACCTTTTGCTGAATAAAAAGTGCAAGGACTGAAGTTATGTTGGTGTGGTCCTGTGAAGTGTCTGATTACACTGTTCTGCTTTGTCTTTGTACATACACATATATGTACTTTTTTATTTTTACTCTGAATCTTTTTCTTATACTGAAAAATTGTCTTCACCACCGGAATAAGTACTGTCAGTATATTTCATGCCACCATTGGCTCCTCCGTAAAAGTCCCTCACTCTTTAGGACAGCTTTTCTTGGCCCAAAATTATTTGATCTAAGTTCTTCATAGTTCAGCAACATTTGTTCAGTTCTTGTCATTCCGTCATGGAGATGTTGATCAGATCAATAGAAAACACTTTATAAAAGTAACCTATTCCTCTCTAGAAGACCAGCAGCTTCCTTTAAGGAAGGGAAACATTTTCACTGAAAATTTTCATACTCATAAAATCTCAAATTAGTTTGCAGCCAAAATATTCATGTCCCCACCCCAAAAAAAAAAAAAACCAAAAACCAAAACCAGCCCTGCTTGCTGTTTAGTTTCATTTCTCTCTCTCTCTTTGCTTTTTAAGAATTTATTTCTTGTTTGTCAAAGAAAGCAATATACTAACATACTTTTTTTTCATACATTTTTTTTCACTCTTGCTTTGCCACTGATTTCTCAGCCATACTCAATGTAACTCTAGCCTGTAAAGTCGTAGCATGCAAAAGTAAAGGAATCTGATGCAAGGACTGTACAATTACCAAGATGGTTCAAGGCTGTTTTCTCACTTTTTGGACATGGATCTTTGCATAGCACTGTATATTTTCCATGATCAAATACCAGGATTTTTTAACTCCACTGTTCTTGGATACAGTCCTGAAATCCAGCCGGAAGATTCACTGTTTTAGCAACTCCTACCTTGCGCATTAAGTGATACAAGATGACCAGGTGTCAGGTAGCCTACAGTCCACTCTAGTAGCTCACAGCGTCCTGGGTAAATTTCAGTTTTCCAATATTTATTTCACTGGCAAGTGCATCTAGCTGCCTGAAAGACTGCCTCTCACACTGCTAGATTTCTCTGCTGCAGAAACTAAATCTAGTGAAACACAACTTTCTGGGACCAGAGCCAGGTCACTCTCAGTTCAGTGACCTTATCTTTGAATTTACAATTAAGGGCTCATGCACGTCTCCTTTCATGAGAGGCAAACCTCATTCTTCCAGTGATCCATCCCCTCAAATATCGAACTGGTGCTACCAGTAGACTGCATCTTTGCACACATGATAAGATTTTGCTGGCAAAAATTGCTGTAGAGTTTTATTCCTCCTTGACTGAATATCTGTCACTTCCAAACTGATATTAATTGATGCCTCCTTGCTGGGGTGGTGGGAGTTTCAGAACAGATGTTAATACAGCAATGAGCATGTTAAGGAAATTTAAAACATAAAAAAGACTAACTTCTGCTTACAGTCTATATATACTACTGAAGATTTACTGGAAAACAAAATAAAGAATATACTTAGCTGCTGTGGGTGGGGTCTGAAATTAATACATTCCCTGTATTTTTCAAACTAAATCTGCATTAATAAGCCTAGTTCTCTTCCTCCTTAAATAGTGTTTTAAATATACCACATATCTTTTTCCTTCACCAGGTGAGCATCTGGAATACTAGGGCTTCCTGATACACAGTTTTTCAATCTCGCACTAGCATCTAGCATGAGAGGCACAAGTCAGCTGAACTTAGAAAATATTGCTGCTAAATAATTACAGTGTCTTTAAATTACGGCTTGCTGTTTCTGAAGATGACTGTATCATCCATCAAAGTATAATGTAAGCTTTTTAAATAGATATAGCATGTAAATGTATTTTTTAAGATTATATATAAATGCATTTCTTTTTATTTTATATTCATATTTAATTCTAAGTCCATTATTTGAGATTCAAGATGAGATACATCTAAATATGAAGCTTTTATACTGCCCTGTAAGTTATACAGTATAGTTTAATATTAAGATTTTACTAGACAGTTACACAGTACTCAGTTTTAATATGGAATACTTCATCATGTTCATTATCTCCTATTTAGACTCATGTAAACTGACACTCCTGAAATAAGCAAGCTTTAAAATGTTAATATAAATGTTATGACTCTTTTAATTGCAATAGACATCTCATTAAGTAATTTAATACCAGTGGGACCTCTTACCAATACACAAAAAAACATACTTTGCCCAGCTTTTACATACAGCACAATGTGATGGATATATTTTTTTCCACAGTGATGCTCATCAACTTTCTCTTTGCTATCCATATCCTGAGTGAGAACGCCTTGGCAGCAAGCTGCCTTGATGGGCTGGATTAGCTGCCTTAAGCCAGAGCACCTTTGGTAAGGCTGTACCTGTCTGATCAGGATTAACCAGCAGGACCTGTCAGAAGCAGCACCAGAGAGAGAGCTACGTAGACCATGGCCATGGTGGAATTAGCTCTTCACCTAGGTGGAGAGAAAAACGTGCATGACATTTCCATTAGCCTAGAAGGCAGAAACATCTGGTTACTTGGTTCAGCTCATCAGCAGGAGAGCCTGTAGTTGATTAGGCCTTCTCTCAGTAGTAGGCGTTACTACAGTCAGTGGGAATTACTAAACATGGTTTCAGGGGACTGACGTTAATTTGGCTTGCCAAAATAATATGCAATTTTTTAAGGAGTTCGTGTTAATTAGTTGTATAATTTGATGTGATGTGATTGGTTTTGCACAAAGAAAAGCAGAACAGGGTTTGCTATTAGAAACTGCAGTAGGAGAATCAAGAGGTGGCACTTAAAGAGTGCACAGTGTGAATTTGCGGTGGTGAAAGGCCTTAGTTCATGATCTAATTATACAATGGGATTCCCTTTCTCAAAAGCTAAAAGCCTTTTAATTATTTTTTTCTTCTTCTAAGATGTTTTATTTTGATTACTGTACTATTAATTCCTTACACCTACTATTTTACCGCAGATTAAGTCACTTTGGATATCCCATTTTGGCCTGTTTTGTATAATATTCCACTTTTATCAGAAAAGAAATATGTAAAATGATAAAAGTTGGCAATTTATAGTTGGTGTAATTCCTTACTGCGTCTCTCTGCCTGCCTTCTACTCTCCATTCACTAACTCTTTTACAACTATTATTGGCAATTTAGGCTTCTTTGCTACCTATGGAATGGTAATCAGTGGTAGCACTGATGTCAGAATTACAGTTTCTGCCAGGCTAACTGATAACTGTGTAGTCTGGAAACTTAGAAACATACATGAGGTAGTCAACATCCTCTCATTAAAAGCATTTGCTGCCTGATGATTGTTGAAAAAAAATTTAGAACTGCACTGAAAAGTATCTGCTGAGGGCTCTGGCTGAATGAGAGGGTTGTTTAAGATTTTTCCTCAGGATTTGCTGAGTATGGGAGTAGACAACTGAAGCAGTTCTCAGAAATAGTATACCCTTCCACATTTCTCTGTTCTTCTCAACTTTCTTGCCTGTTTGGACGGCAGATTCTTTGGGCTGATGGCTATTTCTTCCTAAGTGCTTGTACAGGGCTCTACACACTGAGTTGCCAGTCCTGGCAGTGGCCTCCAGGCACAGCTCTCTTAGACATGCCAGTTAATTAACTCACAGCTCTCTCCCGTTATCTGCCACCCCCACCTAGTATTTTAAAATTTCATGTCACCTCCACTAGCAACAAGAGGCAGGAGTTTATTTATCACTATTTCCACGGAGAAGGATGTCTGAAACATGCCGTATGCCATATATACACTATCCAAATTTAGCTACATGTGCAGGAGATTTGTCTCCTTAAGCTGTTTGCATTGTTAATGGCTACTGTGTCAGATCACCCTTGAAGAGAGACTGTCTCCCTCCATGAACTGTCAGGTACCAAAATTTAGGCAGCATGGACGCACCACAGGATTTCCATTTCTATCCTTCTACAAAAAAAACCCTCGTGCTTGAAACCCTGTCTCTGCTGGGGATGGCCGAGAGAAACTTATTTGCATGTTGCTTGAGAGTGTCCTCTGGAGACTGGGGTTTCATACAGATCTGCTGGGCAATGGGGAACCTTCACACATTTTGCTGAAAGTGCCTGAACCTTGCTTGCTGATGTGCAGACTTCTCAGAGGTGTTCATAAATCTCTGAGTTGCCTCAAATCTCATACAACTCGAGTTTTCTATGATACAGGGTTCCCTTATAAATGTTTCACGGAGCTCTCTTCTTCAAATTTTGAAAAAGAGGCAGTGCATAGTTTATGGGATACTCTGTTCAACATCTAATCCCTGTGAAAAAGCCCTGTAGTTTAGGTAGGACTTCATATAGTAAAGCAAGTTCGCCAAACACAAAAGAGAAAGGAGTTATAATAGACTCTTTGTACCATCAAGGCATGGGAGATATGAGCTTACTGGTGGGAAGCTTTTAAAAGCCTGAGGTATATAAAGATTGGTGTCAAAGGAAGGATGTGTACTAGGTATGGAGTGGAGTTGGTATTGCATATAAATAAGGGGCAAGTGTACTAGTGCAAAAGGGTGCATTGAGTGGTTCTAGAAAGAGAAAAATGGCGGGGGGAAAAAAAAAAGCCCAAACATTTCACCGGCACAGAGCAGGACTGAGGATGTCCGGAGAGAATCCATGTAACTTCTGTTAGGTGTAGCAAGAGTGCTGGCATCCATCAGGGTGACTGTCTGTACTAAGCTGAGCTGTCTGTCATGGGATCACCTGAACCCTTTATGGATTATAGACTTAAAATGCTCATACGCTTGTTATTTATTTTCTGTTTGAATATCAGTTATTACTGAAACCAGTTTGTTTACCTTGAGCAGTCCGTAATTTATAGTTATCCCTCAGCTTCTTATAAACACTACCTAAAATACTGACTGGCATTACCTGTTTCTGATATCACCTCAGTTATCTGCCTCTTTGACTGCTATTGCCTATCTTATGCCTAGATTTCAAGATCATGGAGAGTGAATTTCTGCATTGCTGAATTCTATATATTCAAGCTTTTTGCAGAATGAGTTTCTGTATTATGTTCTGTATTTTCTACCCCATCTATCACGGTGGTGTCCGTGACTGGGAATACCAGGAAGTACAGTAATGTGAATACTAAGAAAGATTGATAGGACAGAATTAATGCATCCAAAAAAATCACTGAAAAAACCAAGCGTTTAATTTTGTCCACTGAGGTCATTTCATATAAAACGGTGTTGTAAGACTAGTGGTTTAATCACTTTGCATAAGCCTCTCAGAAACAGTTCAGTAAACAGACTTGAAAAATCCCTCATCATTATTAACTTCTGTGCTATATATAGGTAAATATTTCTTACATCAGAAAGATATGTCCATCAACCCATTATTAATTTACAAAAATAAAATAAAAACTTCTTTGAGGAAACATATAATTTTAGGTCAAGGTGACTTCAACAGTCTTATACAACAAATACAGAAATATTTCTATTAATGTAGAAAAGTTATATTTTCACTTATTTAATGAATGGTGGTACCAATTAATGTAAAATCAAGGCAGAAATACTATGCTAGTAACCAGGACAGGTTAAGCCAGCCTATATAAATCCATGTTAATTGTAAATGAATTATGAGAGTGGTAGATTGATCAACTGAATACGAAGAAAAATTTCCAGATTTTGCTTGAATAAAAAAGAGGAAATAGATATAGAGATAAATCATGAATTTCCGTTCTTATCAAAACTGCCTTCTCTTTCTTTCCATCTCTCCTGTCCCCTTCACTTCCCCGAGTGATATTGGCAGGACTCAGGCCAGGAAATTTTCCTACTTTGTGGTGCATTACAGAAGTAGCCTGAGAACAATTGCTGAATGAATGGATTTTAAATCCATCAGTGGTATCAGTACTGAAGCAGATACAGAACAGACAGCTGAGCCTTCCCTAGAAAAGCCCTGCAAGGCTGTAATTGCTTGGACACCTGTATATACTGAAGTGTTCCCATATGAGCTTTTAGACTCATGAAATGCTAAAACAAAATTTTTATTTGTGTCATTGTCATTAAAAATTTGCCTGATATTTTCACCCAGAATTTTCCTGGAGGGTGTGAAAAGCTTGGAGCTTGTTGTACTATCATTCTTGTTCCTGTTGTTCAGATATATTTTCCCTGTGAAGCACATTACAGCTTGGGAGTGCCCAGTCCTGTGAAAGGTAAATTAGTCAGAGGTACACAAGTCAAAAGCCTCACAACAGAAGTCACAAGGAAATCTAGTAGAAGAGAATGTATTGACACTACAGAACAGTTGCTGTAAATATGTAGATGCTTTTTCTTTATAACTTGTGATTTTAAAATGCTCTTCATCTTTGGAAACAGGGCTGAATTCTCCATTCTTCATCTCACTTCCAGATGTGATAAATCTAATTTTTCAGTCAGTATTTCAACCAGCTTGAATGGATGCAATGTATCATTAATAACAAAGAAAGACACAATTAAAACTTGTTGAAACTTCTTATTCTAAGAAGTTGAATACAGTTGAATACAACAGGCCAACAAACTTAAATTTTAGAAATGGTCCATGTATACCTAACTTTAAAACTACCCGTTGTCAAATAAGCCACATATTAGCATTTGAAAATGTTACCATCTACACTGAGTTGAAAATTCCTTTTGTTAACCTTTTACCCACAGATTTTTTCCTATGACTATGTAATAGTGCAGCACTTTACCTAAAATATTTCTGAAGTTTTATTCAAGCATTCACTGATGTTTGGATCTTGAAGCAAACTACAGAACAGCATAATGTAATGACTTCTGACTTATGGACTTATCAATGTCCATAAAAGGTTAAGTGGTTTAATTGAGAATCTGTAAAATGTCAAAACAGAGAAACAGTAGTGGACAGTATAATTAGACTGCATCACAAGGTGTTTGCGGAAAGGAGGTGTGCCGGTTTGGCCAAAATCTAGTAATATAGCCCCTGAGAGAAACCAGGTTGCAACCACCCTTCCCCGCTCAGGGTTCAGGAAAAAAGGATATTTTTCCTCAAGGGAAAGTGAAAGAGATAAAAACTATTTATTTTAACAAACACACAGGAAAAGGATAATGATGCTAAATAATGAATTAAAACCCTCGCTATAGAGAGAAACCTGGGAAGATTTCAGAGTCCTTCTGTAGGTGTGGTCTCCCTCCTCCTCGGAGCTGGTC
>VZTD01002146.1:138070-213231 GCA_013397725.1 Rhagologus leucostigma
AGTTTAAAGGCACAGAAAAGGCACAATATTACTTTTTGGGCATAGAGCATGATAGGGGATACACATGATAGAGTCACCCCAAGACAGGAGGGAACCTTAACTTTCATATTTCTGACTTCTAAGTACTAATGCTGCGTCGTCTAGGAGAGGCCAAACATAGAACTCATACAGAATTATGCAGCAAGATCCCCAAATTATACAATTAAGTAATAAACTTTAAAAGCTTTTTTTAATAAAGGTTTAAGAGTAATGAGGCAACAAGGATTCGCTGTAAGACAATATTTCATTATGAAACTCAGTTACACAGCAAAACTATCAGTTTTCCCTTGTTGCCTTCCAAGAAAATGCTGTGACTTTCCAAAAGACATTATGCTCAATTAATTCCTGCTGCCATCAAGGCATGCTAGCTGTGTGCTTCTCCACCAGACACATTCTACATATAACAAAGATGGCAGGCAAATTAGCACAGCTACCCACCAGCAGAGATTTTAGTATTAGATTGGGTATAATCCCAAACTCTGCCTCTAACCTTCCTTCTCTCTGGAGTAACCTCACAACCTTCCCTGTATGTGCTCCTGAACCATTTGTTTACATGCAAAGTCAGATGACATTACTAACTTTCCTTGATCTTAAGTCTATTTTCTTCCCCTCAAAATTCACTTTTTGCTTTTTCTCTGTGACGTTTGCAAAATCTACTGCAAAGGAAGGGTAACTAGTCCTCACTGAGCCTGTGTTCCTTGGTTTAGGTTACCAAGATGCCTAACTAAAAACTGGCTCTAGTATCTCCATGCTATGTGCAGTTACTTTTGTCTTCTGACTGCAATATGGACATAAATTTAGCTCAAGAACACTTTGGAGGGGAAGGCTGTCTTTTCTTTACGTGCTTAATATCCATTATAATGGAACCTAGCTTCTAGTTCAGGGCCTAAAGGCATTTCACAATGCAAATAGACAATAACGGTAATAAAAAGAAAATTTTCATCACAAGGAACTTGGTTAGTTGTCTGCATCCTGCGTAAGAGTGCCTACATCTGTGTGAAGTTTTACAATTTTTGTTTTGTTTAAATACAATGCCAGTTAAGACTAATTCCATATTTCCCCTGATTTCCATGCAGATAGATTTATGTCTCTGTATTCCAGTGAGTTCCTTTAGTTGTTGTTTGAAATGCAGTTCTAAAATTAGTGTATCATTCCAAATTTAAGCTTATGGAATCTTCACAGCAACAACTGTATCTGGGTAACAGATTGTTTGTTAAATGGAAATGGAAATTATCAACTACATGAATTATTTCTTGTGTTATTCTCACAATGTAGTGCTTTGAGTCACGTGCTGCTAGACACTTACTGTGACGTGCAGCACTGTTTTCAAGATACCTACAGGTCCCAAAGGTATCGTCATGAGAATTAGAGGTCTCGGCAGTTTTTTGATAGGATGGGATTTAAAGCAATATATACACATTATTTTCTTGTTTGAACATTACCCCTAACAGCATATCCAGCTATATTGTCTTTTGTCTCACCACTCATAAAGAGATAAGAAGATCCTACAAGACAAGCAATCAACTTGTGGTAGACTAGTTTTGAAGAACAGGTTATTCAATCACTTGGACGTCTGCTGTGGATCAGTAGTATCAATTCCATAGTGACTGCACATGAGCAGGAATAGATTTTCTTTGGGGTTAATTTGCAGAAAATTTTCTACATACCACAGTAACCCAAATTAATGACATAGGTTTTTATTTTAGTATTGTCATTACTAATTTGGTTCAAGTCCTTTTTCAGACCCTGTTATGCAGTAAAGATAACTGCTATAGTAAAAAAATAATTTAGGAAAAATCAATAGAAGAGACTTTCATGGCAAAATAATTGTCCATACACACATAAACAAAAACATAGCAAGAATATGGATTAGTACCAATTTAATCACTTTTTCATAAGTTTATAGACAGATCTGTCCTAGCCAAATTGAATTTTAAGAATAATTTTATAAGATTTGTGTTGTAGCACTTTTTACAGTAAATTATTCTGTAGGAACTGATTCTCCATTCAGTAACACTCAGAGATGTTGCTTCCACAATTTTATGTAGACTGTTTACTTGGAGTTTCCTAAAATTTTTTTACAGATAGCTCATGGTTATGGAGGTTACAGTATTTGGACCATTCTCTATTGCCTGTAACGCAGTGCTCTTTGCTTTCTTGAGGATAAGGCAGAATGTGGTTCAGTTTGGGATGAATATGGTGAGAAAGTACCATCAGAACAGGGAGATCAGATATTCGTAAACCACTGCAAAAACATCAATTTATCTACTATCACCTTAGTGGAAAATTAAACCTGTCTTTCTTTCTACTTCATTAGTATGTAACATCTTCAAGGTGCTGATAACAGACAGCCTAGACTTTTTGTTTTAGAGACAAGTCTTTCATCACAAGAGGGAGAATGCTTCACCTTCTCTGAGCTTCTCAGCCTTCATCCCCACCATCCTCCCAAAGACAGTCTTATTTTTTTATTTCCACCTCTTCTCATGTGAACTTGCCCATCTGTTTCCACTTACTACCAGATTCCCCTCTCCTACCCTCTCCATACAGCTGATGAACCACACAGTACTCTCCTCCTGCTTCTTCCTCCCCCACAGTTAGCTCATGGCAGCTCTCTCCCTCCTCTTTCTGAGGACCTGCTCTCCTGAGCAAGAGCGCAGCTCACACTGGGGTCACTGTCCCTGCGGCTTGTGCAGTATCCTGCCTCTGTATAGGATTCCCAATCGACCTCGCAGCTTTGCCAACTCCCTGTCACTCCCTGCCAGCCACAGGCTACTCGGTTGGAACCGCAGGACACAGAGGCAACAGCACTGCGTGCCAATGCGTCTGTGCCAGCGATATCACCAGAGGTGATGTAAAACTGATGCTGCTTCTCTGGGAGGACATCCCACTTTGAGGCACGCATCCACACATGGGCATGCCATGTTTCCAGCACAACAACTCCTTGATGAGGAGGCTGCTTCTTGCTCGCTCAACCACTGGTGTGCCGGCTGCTATGCAGGACTTGGCACTCAGACACTGCGAAACCAATGAGACTACACAGCGATAAAAATGCTAGCAACAAATAATGAATGGGAGACTTCAAAAATAAAGGAAAGAAACAAAATCTCAGCTGATATGATAAGTATTCACAAAATAATAGTAGGGGTCAATCAGGAGTTTTCATCCTTGTTCTCCTATCATTACGTGAGGGTAAGGAAATACTGCCTGAAAGTAAAAGCTGATCTTTGGAAACTCATGAAAAGAAAATATTTCCCCTCTCCACTCACAGTATATAATTAGCTCATGGTAATAACTGCCCTTGTGTGTCACTGAGGCCAAGTACTCTGTTAGATACAGTAGTACAAAATACTTGTAGTTACCTATTTTGTAATAGGGATACTAATGGAAAGCTTCAGGCTTTAGGTCAGTCTCTGTTAAAGACAAGGAGGAGACATGATACACTGGCTCTTTCAGAGAAATTGAATATTAGACCACAGAGACTTATTGTCTGATCCCGTATGGCAATTTCTACTGTAAAGAGAGCAAGGAGGATGCAGAAGGCTGGAGGATCAAGAGGAGAAAAGCAAGGAGTGGGGAAGAAGGTCTATTATAATAAAATGAGAATAAAATAATGGTAAAGAAAGAGGTTGAGCTGATGTTTAGGTAAACTGTCTTTTACTTTGTTTCTGTTTAATGTTTCTGTGGGGCTCTCCAGAGGTTTTATTAAAGACTATATATTTACCTTTCTTTTATAGAAACATGCTTTCGAGGATCTTACTATTTGACTTGGAAGCTACCTACAGTGTTTACCTAGATGATTATCAATATGCAGTAAGTCTGACTTTGATCTCAGTTCCATTTACAGTTATATTGATTTATTACTACAATTAATTAATCCTCGAAAGGAATGTCCAGCAATTAGCAAGTTGTGAAGACCAGATACCATGTGCTTTTACAGTTAGGGAAAGTACACATTATAAAGCCCACTACTTGTTCACCAGCTGTAAAAAAGAAAATTATTTAATTTTTTTAAAAACTTATTATTTATTTATTATTGGATAAATATGACTCAAAGGTATTTAATTAATGGATAAAGAAGGAGAGGTAGTATAAAGTTGATCGACCATTCTGGACATCAAGTTAAGCATTTGCTGGCGTTTGAACAACTTTTCTTTGATTTTGATGCTCGTGTCTTTCAAGGTTCCATTACCTCTGGCAGCCAGACACCAAGAAAGAAAGAACTGATTTAACCCAAAATACTCAGGCAAATTAATATTCTATGTATTACTGATCAATCTGAAATTGTAGATGGTGGTAGTTTTGCCTGAAAATCTGAACAAAGTGTCACAAAATGTCACAAAGTGGATCAGTATCATTGCATAGTATGCATTTGAAGCAGAGCTATTCTGATCCATGTGTTAAGGTTACTCCTTTCCAATATTTTCTGGACTGTCCTTACACCAAGGGAACTTGATGTCTTTCAAAAATTGCTTCTTTAAAAAAATGCGGGCTGGAAAGAGAGTCCCTCCCCAGGAATCAAAAGTATTGACTGTAGGAACAGTATGTCCCCTCATCAAAGTAATGCTCCAGTTTTCAGTTTAACTGGTAGCTCGTTGTTTTGAGTAGGGAGTGCCAGTGAAACCTTAAAACATAGAAAACCTAGTCTGGGACAGAAATATTCCATGCACACATCCATCTCATTGAGTTACTTTAGTGTTTCTAAGTTTTGTCAGTGATAATGCAAGACAGTAATTGCAACATAAACAAGAGCAAATGTATCTTTATTTGGGTTACTCAGCTTTCTATCCTACTGTTTTCTCCTTCATATTAGCCCTTATTCCATGCCCCAGGGCTCCTTACCAGCTCCTCATTAAGGCATGCACCTTCTTGTGGCTCCCTATCAGCCTCCTGCACTGCAGCAATTAACCCATTATAGTACCAAGTACACGACTGTTGCAGCTTTTATTCTGATTCATAATGCACTCTCATTGCATGCCAGGTTTTAAAATTAATTTTGAAGGACACAAGAGATGTGTTGAAACATGTCAGACTTTTCCAAAAATGGATCATGCCATAAATAATGAGGTTTTTCTAAAGAAAGGAAATACAATGGATCTCGCTCCTCTGGTGTCTGTAAATCATATTATCATCATTGCAGGGGGAGGGGTACTATTTAAACTAGAGAAAGCGGATATCAGTTGGAAGAGCTGAGAGGAACTGATTGGAGAAGAGGTGACTGCAGGTTGTACCGAAAACAGATCTACTGGGATGGCTAGAGATCAGTAGTTGAGTCCTACACAGGCTGCTCTTATTAATAATTATTTTATAGGGTCCTATTTTCATTAATACCCACACTGAAGAAAAAGAAGTATATGCAAGTGAAATTTTCTGCTTACACAAAGCTAGGAAAAAATACCAATAGTATCTTGCAGTGCAAGCAGAGAAAAGGGAAGAAAAGGCATGGGATGGGACACAGTGAAATCCGGGAGTGTAGTCTCAAGATGGTACACTTCAGAAAACAAATAATGAAGCAGTGGGTTTAGGCACACAGTTTGGGTGGGTAGCATTGCTTCAGCAGCTGGCTAAAAGAAGTGCAAGTTGGGTACTTAAAAAATTTGGATTACTCTCCTTGCTAATAAAAGGTGACCATGAGCCTTAGGTAAGTCGTGCCTATATAAAAAGGAAAGATTGATGAGGGAGAGTGGGAATGGAAATGGTGAGGTTTTTTCCTAATTTTCATTGGATGACTTTGCTCTGACAGAGTACTCGCAGACAGTGCATGACTTGGGTCACTCATTTTATTGCACCCATGTGCAAGACAACTAATTCAAACTGGAACAAGCACCAGGAAGGTGCGCTGGTAGGAGGAGGAAGGGCTATCTAATACGGCAAACTAAAAGGGCTTCACTTGTTTACACAAACAAAACAAAGGCTGAAAGGAAACATAACTGTTGTCTATAAATATACAAGGAGGGAAAAGAGCTATTTAAAGGATGATGTTGACATAAGAACAAATGGTTATAAAATGGCCATGAATAAACTCCAACAGGAAATTAGGAGGAAGCGCTGGAATGATATCCTGGAGCAGCCCTCCAACAGGAGAAGGGGAAGCAAGAAACTTCACTGGTTACAGCATGAAACTTGAGCACTTCATGAAACCAATTATGTGACATGCAGCTGACAGCAAAAGCTGGGGTTTGAACTTGATGCAGGAGGTCCTTTTAAATCCTATTTCCTATGTTTCCAGGGGAAGCTGATTTAAATCTTCAGCAAGAGATGTCTTAGATGCTGATAACAGTAATTAATACCTTACACTCCAGTAATACCCTTCCATCTAAAGACTACAAAGAACATTGAACACATGTGGGAATTAAACATCTAAATATCCACCTGTGTTTTTTCTGTTATTTTGCAGCCAGGAAATTGTGATGCCCTGAGCAACTCTTTTGGATCACTTGCAAAAAATCTGTAAAAATGAAGAATAGACCTAGCAGATCTCCTAGTGTTAAGAATAAACCTGTAGTTTTGAAAATTTCATCATGTTTCCAAGGCTTTTTAATTCCAGAAAATGTATGAATTGTATACAATTGCTTGTACAAAACTATAAGCCATATGCTGTTTAGCTTAAAATGTCAATGAGCGAGTCAGCAACAACAAGAAAATGAAGGTGTTTGTAAATGTTGCATTTAAAAAGCATTTACAAAAATGAGAGCGGTCCTCCAAAGATGTGCCCATCTTCAAAATCAGAACAATGCGGAATTTCACAGGCATTAAATAACATGTCACGTAGCTACAAACAAGAATCATATAGCCTGAAAAAATGTTGTTTTCCTCTTGGGGAGCTGGAACAGAACCAGTTCCGTGTGTGTTAATCCCCAGTCTGACTTCCACCGGGAAAGGTGCCAGAGGTGGCGAGGGATTGAGAGCAGTCGTTCCCTGGCTCTGCTCCCTGCCCTGAAACCCTTCCCTCCCAAACCTGGCGATCCCCAGCTGCACTTGCGGGCATTCAAACACACGCAAAAGAGACTGAACACACTGGTTTGGCTCTTTTCTGAGGACTTAGAATCCCTACTCTTCCACTTCCATCACATAGGAATAAGTCCCTAAATCCATCTGATTTCTTGCCTTCACTATGCTGATCTCTAAACAGTGAAGTGCTGTGTACAGAGATGCATTCAGAAGAAGAGCTCATTTGCACAATTCCCACCTACCAATGTGCTCCTGCTTCCTACACTGTCGTGTCAGATGCGAGGTATGGTCCCCAAACAGAGCAGTAAGACCACTGCCCCCTGCTCCTTCAAATTCCTCCACTCTGCATCCTCTGCTAGGGCCTTTACAAGCCCGAGGCAAAGGTGAGCCAGATGGGCTTCCATGTCTGTGTAGAGCCATACCCCAAAAGAACTGTCTCTGCCCAGAAAAATATGTGCTCTAAGTCAAAGGAAGCCACGTGTGTAGCTGAGCACATAATCTGGCAGCAGTGGTGTGCAGACCCTGTTAAAAGCAGGTGCTTGAAACAAGATGGAGCGTGTTCCCAGGGTAAACCAGCTCTGAGGATGAGGACTCAATAAACATGGGATGGGAAGCAGTGCTGTGCTGGGTGCAGGGATGGAAGGGAAAGGAACACACAGAGAAATTGTCAGGCATCTGAAAGCATCCATTTCAAGAAAGCCAATTATTTTCTAGGTGACTAAAATTTGCACGTGCCTATTTGTAATTGGGAAAGACATGACCATGTAGAGGACTGATAGTTAGGCTGCCCCCACCCTTCACATACTGCTGGTTCTTCTGGGCCATAATCTCTCCCATGGATAGAACACAGCCTTGTTTTCCCAAAGCTAAAAACAATGGGGCCATGATCCTACAAATACTAAAAAATAATAGGAACTCCTTAATACAAAAAATCCAGATTCTGCTCACAAAAATATATGCTCTATTTAAGTCAAAGAAAATTGCATGTGTGTAGCTGAGCTCAGAAACTGGCAAGGAGCCCACTTGTAACTAAGTCATACATATGAGGACAGAATAGATCCCATTGTCTCTTGAGAGCATTTTAATTTTCATTTGTTTTTCTCTAGGACATGAATTACCTAAATTGAAAACCAGAATTTTATCCAATGTAGTATGTGTCTGACCAGCAACTTTTAAATATTTTTCTTTTTTTTTTTTTTAGATCAGTTACCACTTTAAAGACTGATGAGAGAAAATAATTTATGTCTACAATCTCTTCCTATAGACCTACCCAAAGGAAGTTTAATCTGCTGTGGATGATACCTAGAGAAGTCTCTGATCAAGTTTTGCCATGATTCATTTCGTCCAAGACAAGGGGTGAGGGGTTTCCTCCTTTGAATTCCCCCACAGCCTTTTCAAGGCCACATTTTTCCACACAGGGACTAGAAGATAGAGTGGAAAAGTGTCTTTTCTGATTTTCCTCAGGGTACAATACAGTTTTACTGATGTTCCCTTGGTTTCTGCCATTGCCCCTGTTTAAAGGCCTTCTAAAGAGCAAAGTGAAATATAAAAATTAATATGGTTTCCAAACCCAGGATCTTTCAAGCAGTTTTTCTGCAGAGTTTTAGAACAGTGGTGCCAATTCCTTCCTATTCCTCTCTTTTTACTTCCAGCATTTTCTACCTGTCTTCCCAGAAGATCTTTGCAAAAACTCATAGAGAAGAAAAGTGACAGGAAGTTTTTTTCCCTACTTCACTGGAGAAAGATGATAGCCTGAAAAGGATATTTGGCCTAAAATCTTTCGTGACTGCTGTTTCTGACCTGGAACACACTGAGCTTACATCTCAGATCAGCATTTTTAGAAAGATATTTACACATTTTTCATTTGAGAATTTGTCTTGGTTCCAGATAGGGTTCCTAATATCTAAAGAGAAGACTAGAAATCTTGAGGAGTCCACCTGGCTGAAGCAGCCTGGGACCAAACAAACTCAACAGTCTTCTAGTCCCCATCCTCATTTCCTTCTCTCCCAGCATCACCGTCAACCCAGGAGGGCTTCATTGAACAGGTAGAACTGTGCCACAGGAAATAATTCCCAACTTCTGTTAACAATCTTTATCTGTCCACTCTCTCACATCCAAAATCCCAATATCAAAAGCAGAGGTGTCTTCATTTTGGTTTCAAAGTAGCTCAGGTAGAGCAGCACACAAAAACCTGATAGAAAGACAAGAAACTTGACAAAAATCCACAGAAACAGAAAAACTGATGGTGAGCTGATAATGTATGACTTAAAGGTACTTTGCCAGCATCTAATCATACTGTGGAGAGAAGGAAGCATTGCAAGAGCAGTTGTTTACTTATTATTTTCAACTTCGGCGTTCATTTGATACATATTAGAGGGCTCAAATGCAACCACCTTAGTGTTTAGGAGGTGTATTCTGCTGTGAGCTTGTGGGAAGTCTTCAGCTTGAAGACACTGGAATATTTTGCTTTGAAATGGTCTGTGAGGTTTTTTCTTTTGCTTTTTTTTTAAGAGTTATAGGATTTAATTAAGTTGGTGGTCTGCTGTCGTTTTCAGTCAGAAGCTACATGTAAGCTGTGTCCTGTTTTTCTCTCTCTTCCTATCTCTCCTTTTCCCTCACAGAAGATTTTGCTAGGCATGTACATCCATTTCAGAATCTAATCATAGACAACTTAAATCTTTCCAACGTTACCCACATTAGTAATTGCAAAATAATAAACATGACAAAATTCAGATTAATAGGGCATCCTGCACAACTCAGATGGCGGGGAGAGCCCTCTGGAATTCTAAGAGTAATAGGTCTGTGTTTATTTCTCAACCGACGGCATAATGTGACTGATTTACAAGAGTTTAACTCAAGTGTTAATCTGACAGTGACGAAGAGCTTCTCAGTGGCAGAATCACTTACACTATCATATTAGTTGCCTCCTCTATTAAAGCAGTATGGTCGATAATTGGAATGCTTTTATGTCTAGTGGTTCTGACAAGGCTCTCTTTAGGTCACATATGGGCGGTCTGGCTTGCTGCACAGCTGAACAGTGGCAAATGATTTAAACTGAGAAAGTATTGTTCTCCTCGTATTATGGAGCAAGGGCAGTTCAAGGAAAGTAAGGCTCTGCACCGGCTACCTGCTGGTGTGTAGTAAAATAAGATGGACATGATACTGGGTTGGGAGTACAATTAAATCTATTTTGCACTGATGTGTTGGTGGACAGATGAGTTTCCACATGACAGAGCTTTATGATCTTTAAGGTAGACTGAACTAATAGATTGGTGTGGAGCGCACTGAAGTTAGTAAGGATGAGAAAGCAAGCAGCAGTACATTTGAACTACAGGTTTCTCATATGCTCCACGTCATGCTGAGTTTTTATAGCTCCTGGCTTTCAAAAAGCCTGTTTCAAAGAGGTTTGCGCTAGACTGGGCATGCAGTTTTGCTCTGCAGATATTGTCGCTACCGATTTAGTGGAATGCAATTAGGAAGCCTAAATTAAGTGGTAATGGAGAACCAGCTCTTGAAACTGGGGTTTCCACGGCAACCACTGCTTACAATACAGCCTTCAGTTAGTTTTCCCACTTTATCTGCAAAATGCACAATTGAGCTTTAAAACAGCTTTGTGCTGAAAAGCGCACTGTAAACAACTGTTTGCAATGAGAGTTTTACACTGTCTTTAAATACAACAAGCTATCAAATAAAATTTATTTGTCCACACTAATGAAAAAAAATAAAAAATCCACACAGTACAGAAAGCACTGAAGGGTCCGGAAACTTATTATTCATTCTGGAAATGTATATACAATAAAAAAATTCAAGATCTTGTGGATCCTCAATTTGTCTTTTAAGTCTTATCATTATTCCTCAATTTTACGACACATAATCCCATATCTCTCAGTAGTGAGAAGAACTGAGCATTTTGGTACAAATACTGCATTTATCTCAATAGCAACACTATATAGTTATAAAGCACTTTTTGTCTAATATAAACTAATAAATGTGCATTTTCGTCAGACTTCCTTTAACATCTAGCAATTTTTTACGGATTTTTTTTTTTTGTTTCTGCCTTTATAATACAATATTATATCCTTCACAAATGTTCTTATTTTATGGCAAAGTAATGCTATGCCATTTCTGAAATGATTAACATTCTTGATTGCTTTAGGATCATAGCCCAACTTTTGCATCTTGTCAGAGGCAACCACAGGTGATTAAATACGCACAAAATGCAGGAAAATGGAAAGCACGATGTTAAGGTCATAGGTGTAAATTGTATTGACCACCCTTTTCATGATAACCCCATCAAAATAAATCTCTAAACTGAAATTATGAATTTGCAACCAATCATTTTTCTCTGTTGTACAATCTCAAGTCTTGGATTAGTACTGTCAGGTGATTGGTAAGAGTTGAGAGCTTGGCAATTTTTGATTTTCCTTTTTTTTTCCCAGTTCTTATACTTCTTTGTTTTAATTAAGATAAAAATCTCAGAGAAAACATTGTGAAAACTTCCCTGAGAAAATTTCAGAAGAGATACCACGTAATTTTGATTTTTGGCCTATCAGCTGATAAGTACTCTTTTAAGGAAGCATTTTTTTGGAAAAGGAGAGAAAACACACCAGCAAAGGATTCCCACAGCAAATCAAAACAGACCTAATTTGCGTCTCAGCTGAAGCACAGCAACCCAAGCATCTTGCAGCCTTTCAAGGCTGATGCACTTTGTGTGTGTGTGTTTTAGCAACCATACCGGGTGGATGCAAAGAGAGAAAAAGGGTGTGGGGGTGAAGGTGGAGGAAAGGGGAGAGAAGGGGGAGATGTGGGTGCCTTCCCTCGGGAGCCTGTTGGTCAGAGGACTGCATCTTGACATCCACAGTCATGTATAAATCTGGATTTGATATAGTCTCCTCAGACTTTGAACATGCCAGGCAGGGAAGCTTGCCCTTCACAGTACGGGTGCACTTTCAGATGAGGCTGTGACTATTCTGATCTGCTCGAAACAGCCTTTTCAGCGCTAACCGAAAACAGAGTGAGGATAGCAAGGCTGATTGCAAAGTTCACATCTCCTCTGCTGTGTGCCGGTGCTAATGGGAGTTTCTCCTGTGATGGGTAGGTCATAAAACACACAGCTGCAGAGACTGTGCAGGGTGAACAAATCAAAGAACTCAGTAATAAAAATGATGTGTGTGCCAATATTATTTAATATTAACTTGTGAAAACTGTTGAAGAAACACATCTTTGTCATGTATCAGAATTGACTCTAAAGCAGAATCAACAGATTAATAGGGTTATTTGTAATGATATTGTCCTCGTAAAGGCTTTATTATTTAGGAATCAGAGTTGGAAATTGTAATTTCTTTAATGATTTTTCATCACATAAATTAGCCTGCCTCAACTCCTCCGTCTAGAAGGCAAGAGGAGAGGTTGAGCTGGTCCTCTTCCTCATTCTTACACAAAATCTGCTCATTTGGATGGATCCCAAATTTTAAAGAAACAAGTTCCTGGAAGAAATGCAGAATGCCAATGCTCAGAAGACTTTCACAGGGCATCTCGTTTCAACACCGACTGCCTGCATTTTATCAGAGTACTAAAGGACACATTGAAATTATTTTGTTCTGGCACTGGCATGCGTTGTGATGTGTATGCATTCAATTGCACTTGACAAATCTTTGGGGCAAACAAAATGGTCTAATGTAAGGAAATATCTTAACATATTCCAAAATGACATTTTTAGACCAAACATGTGTTCGATTGATTTGCCTTCTCCAGAGATCACTTTTGAATGCAGGCCAGCGATAAGCGGGGGGGGCAGGCTCTCGCTGAAGGCCAGGCGGGTCAGCCGTGCTTCCGCTGGTATTTCCTGCACTGCAGAGTCCCGTACCTAACTGTACAAATAGCTCCACATGGCATCCTGAGAGCGTGCCAGGGAATTTTATGATCGCACGCCAAGTATGGTTGTCAGGTTCCACTCCACTGCTGTGTGTGTATGTGTGTGCTCATATGTGTGTGTGGCTGAAGCTAACTTCAGACTGAGTAATTACCATAATCCAAACAGGGCCTTTACCATCTTATTTGCATTCAGCCAGCAGTGCTGTTTTTATCAGCACCACTACCGAATTGTTGCAAAGTTTTAATTATCTTGACAACTCTCCTTTTTTTTTTTCATTCCTTTTTTTTTTCTCTCCCCTCTTGGGTTGTGTTTGGATTTCAGCAGTCATCCCCCTATGGCAGCAATCACATTTCTGCAATGGGAAGTTTTCTCACTTTTTCTTCTAGTAGTTATAAGCAGCCACAAAGGCTGCTTAAAAAGGGGCAGAAATGGAGGGAGGTTGTATTTATTAGTTAATGCCTAATATTTTTTTTCAGCAGAAGTCACTCCAGATGCCTCTTTTTGAATCGCACTTGAAGCCCTGGCGTAACTTTACACATGTGTGTAAGCTTGCGGAATTGAAAGAAAACCATTTCCTATGCAGAGAGATACCCCCTTGCATAAATGTTTGCCAAAATAGAGCTTTAGTTGTCATGTTTTCAATATTTCCATAATCTTTTGATTTAGGATTAGTTTAAAGTGTATCATGTCACTTATATTTGCTCTCTCTCAAACACCCTGCATTTTCAGTATTTGAATGCTGTTAGACAAATTCAACCTTGAAATAAGACACCGTCTCCTAGCAGTGAGGGTAATTAAACACTGGAAGAGCTTACCCAGGGAGGAGGTGGACTCACCATAGCTTGGAGTCTAAAATGAGATTAGACGTCTTCCTGAAAGACATTGTTTAATCCAGCTTCTTGGGAAAGATTCTAATTCTTGTATACTGGGGGTCAGACAAGATGATTGCCAAGGTCCCTTTTGACTTCTCAGCCTGTTGGTCTAGAAATCTGAGTTCAGATACGTTTTGGTTCACATTTAAAGATCAATTATAACTTCTACGTACAAAAATTGGTTTTTTGGGAATATTAAGACTAAATAGGTTTTAAAACTTTGTTGTCCACTGCAGACAATAATGTTCTGCCTGCTGGATTTTGCACTACATTTTTTTTTGCTTTTATAAGTAGTTACAAATCACAAAGGTTAATGCAGAATAAAGTACTCCAGTATGAGATTGCTAGGGAGGAATAGAAGGCTTTAAAGCCTAAAGATTCACAAGCAGAACAAATGCAAAAATGATTTCTAGTTTGTTGGCATCTCAGGTACAATAGATGTTTTAAAAATAAGCCAAATTAATGTATTTTTCTAACCATAGAATATTATGACTGTATTTAGTATCTCATCTCTTATGAAGTTTGTGCATTAGATTGCGTATAATTGCCATCAAACAGTGTGGCAGTATTCTGTTCATCTGAAAGATAAACAAATTCTGTTTAACAGTCCTTAGACAGTTCTTTTGCTGCAGTTTGGCCTTATGAACACCTTATCCTTGTTTTCCCTTTAAAAGGAAAAATTTAAAGGTAAAAACCATTCGGGATTTCTCTTTAAATCCAGCAATCTATGCATACTACCAAGAATCAATGCTCTGTAAGCTGTCTGGTGTTCTGCAATAAATTCTAGCTTTTATAGACTTTTTCTGGGCCAGGTAGCTGTTAATGCCATAGAAATTGATTATTTGTGGTGTTCTTATCACTGCTTAAAATATCTAATTGCTTTTTCTCCACAGATTTGGATTTGGCTTGCTTGATGCTGGACGATTAATGAAGGAAGCCCTCACTGGACAAATGTTGGTCTCCTGAGACAATGTGTTGTTGATAACAGGTCTGATTTGAGCAAGTCTAGTCAAATTCAATTTTAATAGTATTTAAAGGCACACACAGGATGCATATAGCTGAGCTTTTGGCTGGTTTGTCTGATCTTTACGTCTGTTGTGTTACCAAAGCTTATTCCCATTAAGTATTAAACTTTGCAAGGCAGTAAAGACACATACCTGTCAGCTGCAGAAACACAGATTTTGCCTCAGTATAGCAGGTTTTGTTCAAAATTTGCCTTTATTCTTTCACAGTTATACAGACTGGAATATGTAATTCATCACTGCATGACTATTCCTGCGGAGGAATTATTGCACTCTGATTATTTCAAATCCTAAAAATTATTGATTGAAGTAAAAAAGAGACAAGAAGGTATTGCAATCAGTTCTAAATCCAGTGAGGGCAACCTTTTTAAAGGCAGCTAATCCTCAGCCTAAAAGCTGTATGCAGTTGCTACCACTCCTACAGGACTTTTCACATCACTGTGCCATGGGAAGTTAAGTACAAAAAGTTTTCCACTGCACTACCAAGTCAAGATAACCACCAAATATTAAGGCACTATCTTATTGGACTTCTGCATTGAGTGTGAAATTCAGCTCAGTCACAGCTCCAGCTGAGGAGGAGAAGGTCTCACATGCCACCAGGATACTGGACTTCAGGGTGTCTCCTCACGAAGTCGAAGCAATGATATCTAAAGTCAGTAGGGTCTAGAGTACTTTCCTCCTTCCAAGACTTACTGTTTTCTAGAGAGAGGTAAACCAGAGAGAAGTGCAACTTGCATCTGTACACCTTGCACCCCTTCTAATCACAGCACTAGTCTCTCTTTCTTTGTTCCCAAAGATGGTTGTTGAAAGAGAGCTTAATGGCCAGCTCCCTGCAGGTCTAGGTACGGCACTGCACATTGTTTTAAGCACCATTATGCAGAAGTGACTGTGTTTTCTTCGTGGTGTTTGTTGTCTTTTGTATTCTCTGGAGGGAAAGGCAGAAATTTCAGAGGGGGAAGCAAAGTGCACGGCCATGGAAAGTATCGAACACAAGGTCCATGCTCCAGCTCCAGCATTTATCTGTAATCATAGCCCTTTTCAGCAAAGTGGCGTCTAGCCAGTTTGGGACCTGGGGTCCTCTCCTCTGGCTGATGCTAACAATATTTGATCCAAATAAATCCAAATAAAACCCCGTTCGTGTCTTTTGCAGCATTATCATAGTCACAGCAGTGATGCTGTAAACTAACGTTTTACCTAATAGCCTAATAATGGCTTAGGCGGTGTTTTGTGTATGAGGCTACCCCAGGTCTGTCTCCCGACACAGAACAGTCAGACTTGTCACTGCCACCTTACAGAGACCCCCGTTAGACACAATGCTCTGAATCAGGGTGTTCCCTCTCTGTGGAGGCATGCCATACTTTTGGAAACGATTTAAGATTTATTAGTCTGGAGAAAACAATACCATATTTTTACCAAACAATACCATAATTTTTTTTTCCTGCTGTGCAGATACAGAGCAGTTGCGTATGAAAAGCTCATCCCGCAAGCCATGGCGTGTTTTTGTTTATCCATTTCAGCCAGATTAATGCTTAGATAGACTGGGTGGAAAACAGCTGGTTTTGTGCACCTATGGGTCAATGACTTCTGCATGTTTTTCAATCATTTCTACAGAAAGGCAGCAATGCACTAGAAATGTGTAGTCCTGTGAGGTGGTTGCTACCCAAAGATGTTTCTCTGTTCAATCCTGCGGTAATTCTCCAGCAAAGCAGTGGCTGAGAGTTACACCTCTGAGGGACAGGAGTACTCTCTCTTTTCTCTGGATCAATGTTATATGTAAAAGGCACAGAAAGGAAGTCTGTTTCTCGATATTGTACCTACTTGAGGCTCCTGAAGGTGTGATTAATTAGGAGTGATTAATTAAACCATGAGTCATGACCTCCTTTTTTTCCTGTCACATTGCTTATGAACAAGAGGGCAGTCAGTGTAAATAAATAAATCTCATAAATAGTATGAGATAGTAAATTTAGAGGAAATAAAAAGAAATTAGTTGTGTTTCATGTGGTCAACCTATGAGATTTTCTCCTACAGGTGACCATCTGATAAATAGGGTTCCTTGACTGAAAAGAATAGTTGTTAATGCTATTACCATAACAGATGGAACCATTGCTGTATTTCTGGGACTTCTGGGTGTATGGGGAAGGCTGAAGTGAGTCCTGCTTGGCTAATAAAGTAAGAGCAACTGCTTCTTGTGCTGGGAAGTCAGGCAGGAATGCTGTTCTCCATGGACAGCAGCACTGCACTGTTACCTTGATCTATGACTTGCCATTTCATGGTTTGGTCGGTTGTTTATTTGTCTGTCTTTTTAATTCTTCTGGAGAATACTGTACTGGCTCTCTCTGTTGACTGAATGACCAGGCTTGGGCAGAAGATGTAGCATTCTTCTTCTCTGACCTTTATATCAAAATTGATTAACAATAATTCTTTTGCAGAAAAGGATTGACAATAAGACGTGGATGTTCATCTTTAATTAACTCTAGTCACCAAGTGGAAACCAGCTAACTTTGAAGATGCAATTGACCACCTTCTCAGCAATAGCTGAATACTTATTCCTCAAAATGGTAAAGTAATGCTGTATTCATAGATAATATGAAGAACCACCTGTTGGTCTAGTTGTATTTTTTGTGTCTCTCATATAATTCCTTGGGACCTTTCTCATTAGTGGCAATAGCAGGATATGCTGGCTAGTATTTATGCAGTTAGAAATTGTATAAATAAGAATTAGAGGCTATGTAATCCTGTAAAATATTCAGAATTTTATGTTTATGTATTTTAATCTACAAGAAGTCCACTCATAACCTAATTGGTTTTGTTTGTTATCATGTTTGACATTTTAGAGAAGAGTTCACTGGAAGGTGTCTATTTTGTATCGTTCTCAGTTTCTAATATAAGACTCTTATTTAAAAGACTCTTTGTTTTCAATTATGAAAATACTTTCCTGATCTCATTAAGCCAAAAAAAGATGAAGTGCTATTTTTCCTTTTGATTTGTGACAATACAAATTAAACACACCTATGGCAAAACAATTACTGTGTTTATACTTTTTATACAGAGCAAGCCTGTTAACTGTGGATGTGAAGAGATGAAGCAAGTCAAAAAAGTGTGAAGAGCTTTGCTGCCATGTCGTCACTGTATCAGATACTTTTAGGATCCATGAGTTAATAGGTATGTAAGAGAGTGTTATCATACAGAGAAGGGTTATTTCAGAGAAATAAAGGAGGAAAAATTAAAAGGCACATCAGTACACTGTCACTATATTAGAGAAAGCAGTTCATTTGTCTTCTTTTAATTTTGGATCTTTACAGTGGAACAGTACTACAGAGAGATCTGGATAATAATGTCTTTGATCTTATCAAGTGTTGCCACAGTACCAATATTGTTGTTTTCTTGTTGGAGTTACTCATGTAAGAGAAACCACTCTGCTGTATAAGTTAGAAGTTCACATTCTGTCCTTCATTTCTGCACTTTACATTATAAGACACTTTGTTTACTGTAGAGGTAATAGATATCATCACCTTTGTTTAACCGTGGAAGTGTTGATTTTCAAATTACTTGAAGTTTTAATTATTATGATTCTAACTTAATGCTGCTGCAATGACATTTCACATGCAGAAGTTATATCAGTGTAAATCACTTGGGGTAACAGGCAGGAATTAAAAGTTTTTTCCTCTGAATATTCATAGTACACTGGAAATTGGGAGGTCAGGACTTCTCACACAGAAGACCATCCATTGCTGTGTTTCTCTCCATGGACATACACGCTACATTCCCTTCCTCCCTCATATACTAGAGCAAGAAAAAAGTGAGAATCGCTCACTAGTAGGGATTCAGTGGTCTTTTTTGCCAGGCACTAGTTTTGGTGGTTTTGGTGCTGTACAAGACTGCTACCTTGCAGAAGATATGGGGATTGTCAGCATCAAGTGCTTACTTCAAATGCCAGAGGTGAAGAAGGTCTGCAAAGAGCTGAAAAAACAAGAGCAGATTAATTTGCATTTCACAGAAGTTTTTGTTAGAATAGAGACAGAAAGGGACTGAATGAGGCAGGAAGAGAAGAAAACATAGAGGCAAAGTAATGGCAAAAATTAAACATTAAATATTTCCTTTAACTGCAGTCAGAGACGGGGATTATATTTGACCAAACAACCAAATCCTTCACCACAAGCCAGGACTAAGGCTAACTCCATTTTTTTATTTCAATACTTTCAATAGAAAGGACCCAGTCAGTTATTCTCTGTGTGTTAAATAGTGTACTAGCAACACTAATAGACAGATGGTTTTGTTGTATTGTCTGAGTGGTGTAATATTTTACTGTAAATATAAATAGGATACTCACTCACCTTATTCAAGTTCCCAATGTACTTTACAATAAACCAAGTAATTTTGACAGAAAAATGTTGACCAACCGTAGCCTAACAGCATTCACACAGTGAGCTGAATATTGTCACAAATCCCATCCATTAAAAAAAGTCAGTAGTATCACATTTACTTTTACAATTTGAAGGATGACGACAGAAATGCAAGAGATGGAGTAATAAAAGCCATGTAGTCCCTGCTCTTCAAGGGTCTCATTCAGAGTCTATTAAGGTAATATACATACTCTTTTTGATTTTAATTATCTTTGCATAAGTCAAAAATCATTGAAAATTAATAACAGGAAAAAGAATCATTCTGTTCATATTTGTTGGGTTATATCCATAATAAACTTGTAAAAAATGAAAACAGTAGAAAGCATTAAAACAGATCCAAATGCTAAATTTATTCTAGACTTCAAGATTACCTTATTTTCTGCTCCAACATAAGTTTGTGATATCATGAACATCAGACTTTCCCAAATCCTTTATTGAAAACATTTCTCTTCCCATCATGAAATACTGCATTTTTCTTTCCTCTTGCAGCTTCTAGAGACGTGAATCTTTGGACAAGCAGTTACGAATATCAGAGGGCAGTCTGGAGTGTACCACCACCTGGGACACCAAAGGATTACAGATTGCTCTCATGGGAACTGCTGGGTGAGGGGTGGTGGTGGGTCAGAAAAGCATCCAGCTAAAGCAGAGTGCCCACGAGTGCCCCAGGGATCAGAAGCAAGGCCAAACATCACTCTTCCAAACACAAATTTCTGAGCTAACCTGTATTTTTAGATAGAACAGAGAGATTTTATTCTTACAGTAGATTATTATCTGAAAATAAAATAAAGCAAGCAAAAGGACTATAGGATTAGATCCTCATTCTGCATTTCACCAAAGGAGAACTGAGGAAAAGACAGATGGAGTGATTTGCCGGGGCAAGTTGAGCCCTAGGTCGAATTGGATCTCCTGTCTTGTTCAGAGGCTGCCCTTTCCTGACTGTGATGTGGAAGAAGCACAGCCATTAGCGGGCACCTGCAAAAATGCTCCACCTGTTTTTGCTCAAAGTGACAAAGCCCAGAGGACGATTTCTGTGTTCCCTGCTGGTCTGTAGGGAGCATGATGTAGCTGCTGCAATTCCCGGCTCCAGCACACCTGCAAGGTCTCATTGATCTGCTGTTCAGTGCTCTGAAAACTCAGAAATCTATTATCAGTGTGAGCATGTGCTTATTGATCAGATTACCTGCTTCTGCTCCCTGTGTGCACCTAATTGTACCAGCGTACGCAAAAGCACACACAGGTAAATATTCACACACGTGTGCATAGATACAGGCACACACACATGGGTTAGGGGGATGTGTGTATGATAAAGGCTTTACCTTTTTTCTTTTTTTTTTTAGCTTTACAAAACTGCACATAAAGAAAAAGAATGGACCTTCCCAGCGAAACGTGAGCACAGAAACACTCACAAGTGGCCAAGAGCTGCTAAATAATTAATCAATAGAGCAGTGTGGCAGTTTGAAATGTAAATGTGATGGATGAAGGTGTGATGCTTGTCATCAAGCAGAAAATGATGTGACTGGAATGGATAACCCACAGTACCCACTAACTGCCGAAAGCTTGGACACAAAGATAAAGTAAAGCCATCAGAAAGCAGACCTGGAAACCCCTAATTCTTGCCTTTGACCCACAATTCACTTTCATGTCTCTGTCCCAGAAGAGATGTTTAAAAAAATGATGAAGAGAGATCTTGGGGTGGGAAAGGGGTGAGAAAAAAACCATCTGAAGAAATGCTACCTGACAAGGCTGCAGGCTACGTTCTTGAGAACACCTTTCTTTTCTTTATGTTCTCCTTCTCCTGTTAAATAAAAATGCGGCTCCTTTTTTCCTTTTCCTTTCTTCCAAAACTCTCCCGAGCCGTTCCTGCAAGTGGTTCTGTGACTCGGGAACTGACAACAGCCGCATGCAAAGGAACAAAGAATGAGAATGACAATTCAGAGTGCACGCAGGTGAGAAAGACACCTTTTACTTATCAAACTAGGCTGCAAAAAATGCTCTTTTTACTCAGTGAGCTAGAAATAGCGGTGATCTAACAAGGCACTGATCCAAATTCTTTATTTATGCTGAGATGTAATGCTAACAGGATTTTTAGGTTGACTAGTAGTCTGTGGCCCCTCCGTTCAAGTAAGGAAGCATTCCTCTCATTTGGAAAGAGGAAAATCCATATAATTACCGTATATTATGTGACAGGAAAATATATGCTGTGATGGCAAAGGGTGACAGAAAATGTCCATCAAAAAATTTGTTTTCAGTGACTTCCTATGCCAGTCATTGCACTCTCTCTGCGAGGAAACACAACATGATTGAACTCAGTTCTCCAAATTTGAGAGAAATTAACTTTGGTAAAAAATGGGATTTTTCTGATCCTCTTTTTTCCCCTACAGAATTGCAAGCCTGCAAGTAGGATTTAAAAGTTCGATGCCTCCTCCTCCCTGAAAAAGATAAATTTATTTCTTAGTAAGTACCATTTAGCAGGTTGGGGTTTTTTTTCCTCTTTTGTTATCAAAAGCCCACTCTTAAGAGAAAGTGAAAAATACCACAGTCTAACATTAGATTTTCAAATTCCCCAAAATATACATTAGCAGATAGCACCCACTAAAAGTGAAAGCTAAATATGGATACATAATAGTGCTTTGGCACACAAAATAGATGTTCTACAATTTCTTAGACATTAAATATACATGCAAGTATTCTTTTAAAATCTTTTTGTGTTTTTTAAGACCTCTACACACATGAAACAGCCTGCAGAAGCAGCAGATCTCCAGGGGAACTGTCAGTGTTTCCATATTTCCTCAAATGATTCTTTTTACCTGTTTTTTGTTGGCATCAGGTTTTTAATCTTTATGATACCATTATAAAAGTGTCATCGAGAAAACACATAAGTATTTCTACACAAAATATAGGTTCCAAAATTAATTTTAGAAGTTGAGAATTAGAGGTACATTAAAATAGTTGGCCCAGCTCCATAGTAAAAAACCCACATGTGGTCTGGGACAGACTGCTGGTGTAAATCCATTGAAGGGAAATCTTTCCTGTAACTTGGCTACCTGGATAAGCTTTGAGCAGAGTGCCAACTATCCGTGTATACAGGGAATCACCACGCTCCAAAGAAATATATCCCATTTAGAATGACAAAACTGTGTTCTGGTTGGTAATTTAGCTTGAATTTAATTTCTGAGGCATTTTAAATTGTGTTTTCAAATTTGTCCTTTTGTAGTTTTCATCTAGCTCATGCCAGAGTCACTTAGCTGTATATCTTTACCTACATGGCAGGCACATTCATATTAATTTTTAGTGGTTTTGCACAGCTTCACAAATGCACTATCATCATAAGCAGGAATCACACCCGAGAATTTGGAACAATACGGGTACACTAGTCTGTGGGACAGAGGAATGATCCTACACTTTACATCTGTTATGTTTTTGACAGGATATGTTCATAGATTTTGCAGTGTTAAAAAGGAATTTCGTTTAATGGTTCACAAAGATTGATGCTGAGTATAAGCAATTGCTGTATCGCAGTAATGTAGCAATATTTATCAGTCATAGGACTTCTACTCCCTCATAAACTGCTGTAGAAGTGGAAAAGAGACATTTTAGCACTCTGTTGTCACTAAACTCACAAAAGTCCATTCCTGTACCTCTAGTCTGTCTCAGCTACAGAGGGTCTTGCAACAGAGAAGCGACAGATTGGGCTGTAAACGTGCATCAGTCATCCCCAGCCCCTGGGAAGGAGAGGCGCCTACTGAGGCTAGAGAGAGCTGTGATGCACCCTGTCATTGCGCCCAGTCTGGAGGACCAGCTCGCTACTGTAGAGGTGCCTACCAGCCTAGCAATAGGAGCAGTGGTTCACTGTGGTACAGATTGTACAGATACACCAGCAATTAGCCACTAGTTTCAAATATCATAGAAACAGAGGCACCAGCAAGAGTTTACTTTCTTCCCCCTTTAAGTTTGCTAGGTACATAGAGGAAAGGGACGTAAAAATTAACCCGACAAAGGCAGAGCTAAAAAACAGACCTGTGTCTTAAACTCCAACAGTGGCCACTGCAGCTGCCTACTGGGAGGAGAAGCTGGTAACCTCATAGCAGAGTGTGCCAGATCACTGTCCCAGCCTCCAGCAATTTGAAGCTTGGACACTTCCCAAGTTAGGAAATTTTGCCTACCTTGCTGTAGTGACGATTGGTTAAATATAGAGCGATGACTCGCACATACTAGCAGACTTTGTTTCACCCCAAGTGTTAAGCCAAACTAGTTGTATATCATCGTGAAGAATAACTGCATTTCCCCAGAGCTGATTTCCTATGGCACATTTTACTTAGATACTTTCTCAACACCCTCGCAAATATGTCATAGATCTAAAGCACAATCTCCTTTTCAAAATGAATGGGTCTGATTACAGGCATATTCATTTTGTAAAAGGTACAAAAGGATACAAATGTGCCTTTCCATCTCCTATAATGTCAAAGTAAGACCCTCTTGCCCTTTTATTTCAATCCCCGCAATTTGAAAATAAAAAAAATGACTTGATTATATGTTTTTTACCATGAAGTGTATAATTGCTTTTGTGTTTTGACATTTAATTCCTCTTACCAAAATACATGGTAGGAATTAGAAGTCAAATCTTTTATGTATTTGATGTACAGACCCTTCCATGTATTTCAATAAACGAGACTGAACAGTGAAACCTTACTGCAGGTACAGTCAAGCCGTCTGAAAATGAAGTCACTTTTTATACTGGAAATCTGACTGTGGCCCCAGTTCTGCCCTTCCTTATCTAGGTCGGTGGCTTTTGAAATCACTGGAAGGTCTGAATGAGTCAAAATCAAGCAAAACCTGCAGGACTTGACCTTTAAAATAGAGCTGGGATTATACCGTGCCCTGTCGGGCAGATTTTGGGAGTAAAGTCCAGTCTGAAAATTAGTTTTGAAAGCCATAAGACAGGAGTTGGCCAGGCACTCGAGTGTATTGACCTGGTATGAGATGGCAGTAGTGAGGAACACAGGTCGCAGCAGGGTGGACTGAGAGCAGCCAGGGCATCAGTGGGGTATCTCAGCTGGCCCAAGGCCAGCAGGAAGACTCTGATGTTGAGAGAGAAAGTGAACTCTGGGCTGGTGAAAAGGTGTAGCTGCACACAATATGTTGCTTGTGGGTGTTTCAGATGGGTTTTATCCTCCCTTTGTCTCAACTTCCCCATACAGTTTTTCCCACTTCACGTCCTGTCCTTCCCTCTACTGCATTCTTCCCTCTCTTTCTCACAGTTTTCATATTTCTGCTTTTCCTCTGTTCTTCTATCTTCCTTTCACTACTTCTGCCCTTTACTTGAATTCTCTCACTCTTTTCTTCCCTGCACTGCATGCCAAATTCTCCATCTTTGCCTTAATTTCTGTTCATACTCATTCACAACCTACAGGTTGAGATTTCTTCTGACTGCATTTCCTTCCACTGGTCACTCCACTGTGATTTATCCTCATTCACTCAAGTCCCAAAGCAACTTGACCCTACAGCCATAGTTGGGATTAGTGCCCTGAGATTCAGATTTATGGAGTCTAGTGCTGTCTGAAAAGTTTTCTGCAATCTGGGAAGCGGACTCTGTCTGGGACATCAGATGAATTGATCTTGCGACTGGATGAGCCAGGAATGTTTATTGTAGGCAGTAATGGCAAACAAGAGCTCAGCAATGCTCTTCCCAGTGCTGATATTCTCACTCACAAATTCTGTCATGCCTTCATGATGTTTTAACAAAAACTGCTTCTCTGGGAGAATATGCTCTTGCAGTAAGATTTCTGCTGTCTTTTTCCTTTTCCTAAAGCCAGGGACACAGTTTTCTTTCTTTCACCTCAGGAAAGATGCCATCAACAAAGGTAAAGGACAATATATGAGGTATCCAAGAAGAGAAGTAAAAGGAGCAGGATATAGCTGCATCAGGAAGAAGCAAGTCAGAAGGGAGAGGAGGGGAGAGAGAGAGAGAGAGGGAGCTGAGAGTATCTCCACACAACAGTTGTAAGTGTCACCATATCTCATGGAGACACACTTAGCTCCCCATAATGAAAGCAGCTTGCATTGCATGGGTGCCAACCACACAAATGCTGGAAGTTGCCTCCCTTTGGCCATCATGTGCTTGCACTTTGCAGGGGGAATGGGAGAGCTTGGGGCTGTTCCAGCCCAGCCACAGCTTTCAAGGGCCTCCTTTCCACGCATCCTACTGCTGACAGGACAGTGAGTGTGAAGCGCTTTTCAGGTGTGTGTTACAGGTGCATTTAGACATACACATGTATACATGCACATGCACTTGAACATTTTTTGTCATCATTGTTTGCACAGGCAAAGATTTCAATTTAAAAGTCAGAAGGGAGTGGAAAGCCCACAACAAGAAAATAGCATAGTTGGCCCAAGCACATACATTCAGGAAGACAGAAGATTTACAACAAAGAGCACACTTGCTACAAAGAAATGGATCTCATGCCATTTTTGTTAAATGAGTAACTGCAAGTAATAAAAGTCATTGATTTATACCTGTATCATCCAGTCTTTGAAGAAGTCTCTTGATTAAAGTTTAAGATCAGGCATCCTGAATATCTTGAGTTTGTTCGTGTGAGAAGCTATTTTACCCACAATTGGGTGTCATTTGAAAGTTCCGTATCTTTGAAAATCTGTATCTTCTCAAGTGACCTGCTTGTCAGTAGCCATCAACTCAAGGAGATGCTTCAAAGTTAACAACTTTTTTTCTTTTATGATTATGAAATTCTGAAATTGGGAGGTGCAAGACAGGTGCAAATTACTGCTTTCTTTCAGCTCTTACAGGGTGACCAAAGTCTTCAATAGGTCACCTTGGATGCTACAGTATTTCAGAACACACTTGCATACAAACAAGAATATTAACTCATGTTACTCATATGGGATTCTCTGTTCACACCAGTCATCAAATGGCTTTGGAGTCATTCACAATGACCTTTTAAATATTTTTTTATTGCAATAATGTCAAACAACTACAGAATTTACTGCTGCTTAGCCTGAAAGGGAGCTGTTTCTCAGAATGGGAAACTTGGGGAAGATGTTTTCACTCAGCTGGAAGCTTTACAGGGCAGATTTCATCCATAGTCCAGAAGTAAATGTCACCTCTCTAGAGATTTTGAAACTCAGTGAATGTTCAGCCCCAGAAATCAGGTGATGAACCAGAACTTCAGACCCTCAGAAACCAAACACTTTGTGCTTCAGGGAGATTCAGTTTGGTTTTATTTTTTCTCCATTTTTTTTCCTTTTTCCTTAATTTTGATGGATGATGTTTTGTTCTGCAGTGAGTTTTAATGCTTGTAGCTGCGGAACATTTTCAATTGTGGCAAACAACAACAACAAAAAGCAATATTTCAATATTTCTCAAGAAAAGTCTTCAAAGGTTTCAGATCTTTTTAAAATGTTTCTGCTTTATTTTGACATGGCATAAAAGTTTTGTATGCAGTCTCGCATCCGCTATTGTGACAGCTGTATTTAATGAGTGCAAAATGATCAGAAAAACATCCTTTACTGTGGGTTGCCATTGCCAGCAGATGACAGGAGAGAGGCAGTACTGTAATAACAGAAGCGATGAAGTAGTTCATATTACTACTGATGAGGTATTTCTAGCTCAAACGCCTAGGTATGCCTTTTGAAAATAATGCATTGGTCACATTACCTGATCGTTTCATCAGATTTTGTTTCCGAGTGCGTTTTGAAATAAAATTGTGCATTCTTAGCCTCAGGTCATGAAATGGTTGGTTGCAACATATTATTCGGGGATAACATAGTCAGTTTCTGTAAGATGAAGAGAGAAAGGTCCTAGTCTTGTCTATAAATACCAGCCTTTCCATCAAACTAATGCTAAGCATGAAATGCAGATACACAGATATGCTAGAAATGAAACATTGCACAATACATTTGATTTCTATTTTATATGCATATTTAATATCAGAGTATTTTAGTCCAAATTGGAGAGAGTATAAAAATAAATCTAAATGGATTTGAAAGGCAGGGTGTTTCTTTTTTCAAAGCTTCATCGTTCCTGACTTCCTCTGGTGACTGTTAGCTTATCATGCCTTTGTACAGGAGATCTAAGTATTTCATTCTCTCTTGTGTCTCCATATGGTACCATTTCGCAGATAGTCTTCCTTTGGTCACAAGATGACAGTGAGAATGGATTGTCAAACTGGACCACTATGACAATTTACTCTGGGGGAGAAAATCCTGTGGGTGTTTAGAAGCTTTACTGTAAGTTATATTTGATTAACTTATCCTACTACTGACAAATAATTAGGTCAGCAATTAATTTCAAAATGCAAATGTGCTACAAGCCTTCATATTTTAAGAAATTCCCTTTGTCTTTAGTTTCTACTTGTGTTAAAGTCTTAATGGATTTAGCTGAGTGAAGAAATAAAATTATGTTTTCTAATGCTTTATTTACTTGGTTGAGTTGGACTTTTTCAGCAAATATTGACAGCAAATGTTTGCTCAGAAATGATCATGTGGGATGGAATTTAATGGAGTAAGAAAACAGAAGAGTAATGATGAACCACTCATTTAAAATATATATATTTTTTTTCATATTTCTGCTGCAAAATATTTATCTACAAATAAATAGGAACAGAAACAAAACTGAAATAGGAACAGAAAGAAAAACCAGAGGGTCAGGAGGAGATAATTGTGGCAAAGTCATTAGTACCTGCCTAAGCAGCCTAAGAAACCAGGGTATCAGAAAAAAGCCCATACTTAATATTGCTACAAGTGTTGCTCAAGGAAACCTATCTACCAGCCTATCTCAGGGACTTTATTATTAAACAAACACAGATTAAAGGCTCAATCCTTCCCAAGAGAAGCTCAAGGGAGTTTTCTGTTGACTTTAAGTGAGGCACCTAATTCTACATTTTCTGTGATTAAAATCATGCAATTTTTTAGAAAATATTCAAAATATGTGGCTGTAAACAAAACCAACCAGTTATCCTGATGTAAAATCTGAATGAATTTACATAGGTGGCAGAATTATATTAGAATTTCCTATGAGTTATTTTGCTCAATTGTTTCAAGTCAAGAAGAACAACCACTCAAAAATTAGGTGAGGTTTTTTCAGAAAATTTTTACTGACCTGAAGATGAAAAAACAATTTTTTTTTAATGCTTAATGATGCAAGCCACTTTAGAAGAAATAATGGTTTAAAAAAAGTCAAGTTTTGGCTTTTCTGGGCTTTTTTGGTTCAAAATGGTATTTTCATGTCACATTCACTTAAATTAGTAACGCAAATAATTACATGAGAAAAAAACCAGGAAAAAAGATAAAACTAAACATTGCATTTTCAGGGGATTTTCATTTTGGAAGAAAACAGAGAGAGAAAGAGGAGAATTGCATGGGGTCAAATGTGTCTCATGTACACAGAAAATCTTAATTTCCATTCTCCTCCAAAGGATAACATCCAGGACCCTCTTTCCCTCTTAAGCAGCCCCTGAAGAACTTTGAAGGTTCCACTAGGTAGGAGAAGGCAGCACAAGACTGAAACTTGATTTTGAATGAGGGAGAATCTCTCTCTCTCTCTCCCCAGAGTTCTGGGAAAGAAAATCAGAATTATATCTGGGTAAGAGAGGGCTGAGCTGTTGGGAGCTGAGCAGACAGAAGCTTTCTTGTAAGACAAGGCAGTGATCATGCTGCTCAGCTGTACACTGGCAGGGACCCCCATTAAAGAATCACTTTCCAAAAAAGATACAGCTGCCTTCAAAAGCGTCCAAAGGAGAAGAATGGGAATGATCAGAAATTTGGGAAATGTCACCTGCAAGGAAATCTGAACTGGGGTGATTTCATCTGGAAAAGAAAATAGGTGGACATAAAAACCAAAGACTTCAAATGTTAAAAGCCTTCTTGGAAGAGGCAGGGGAGAGTTTATATTTCAAGACTACAGCCAGATGACAGAAGGTGACAGTACTACATTGAAACAAAGGAGAGTCGGGTCAAATGTTGGTAAAAATTTTCTCACAGTGAAGACACTGAAGCTGTGCAAATGATTGTTTATGGAGAGTCTGGAGTCCCCCCCACTGAAGACCTTAGAAAATAGGCTGCACAAACTACTTTCCAAAATAATGTGAACATAGTTTTTAGCTGAAAGCAATTCCTTAGCAGTTATTACACTGATATTTTTAGTTGATTTTAAGAAGCTGATGGAACTTTTGCTTTTGTGGTAGTATAAAATAACCTTTTAAATTAATCCAGGGCAAGAAACAAACTATGAATTCTCAGCACAGCCGCCATCATGAGTGAGAGCTGTTGTGGATGGGACTTATCTGCTGAAGCAGGACAGATAGAATGGTCTGTGTGACCAAACGTGAGCTCATTAAAATAACAAAACAAAAAAAAATAGAATCTTTCAGTGATGAATAAACTGGCTTAAATATCGTAAAATAAAGCAAGTCAATATGACATAACTTTGTCATTAGAGTTGGAGTATATTCACCAGCTTTTAGAAGCAGAGTCACTATGACTGTGACTAAGCAGGTATATATAAGGCAAAGGAATCTCAAGCTCTGTTTCAATACCAATAGCAATTTGATATAATAGTAATTTGGCAAAAAAAACACAGAATACAACCTGTATAATGCAAGTTTGAGTGAGAATATTATTTCTTTCAGATAGTATCTGTATATTTGACGAAAAGATATCATAGAACCACAGAGTCACAGAATATACTGAGCTGGAAAGACCCACAATGATCGTTGAGTCCAGCTCCTGTCCCTGCACAGCACCATCCCCAAGAGTCACACCTATATAACATTCACTTCACTCTTAAATTTAAAAAAAGCAAACAAATGTCTCATGTCATTTAAAATATCAATCTTTCAAATCAGAATGATCTCTGGAGTCACCTGCATAAGTGTTAAAGTATTTAACAAGATAAAAAGAATTTTGAAATATCGTCACACTCTAAAATTAGGAAATTCCACATTATTTTAGTAACACATTTGTATCTGTTTACATTGACGCATCCACACTAAATATCCTAACCTTTTACAAAAGCCTTCTGCTGGCTTCCGTTCTCTTGGCTGCTCATATGCTGGTGTTTTCTCTTTGTCTCGAACAGGGAGCAGCACATCCCACCTCACATGGTCTGTCTTTCTGTCTTTCTGTCATCCTTGGGAAAGAAGGGATTTTCCTTATCCTGTATAATGGTGTCTGAGGATTGCCTTGTGGGGATCAGAGGGGCATTTCCTTTGGGATTGCCAGGCAATGGCTGAGGCCTGATGAGTATTTGTTTTTCCTGTCATCCGTTCTGAGGGGCATAATCCCAAGGAAATCAGTGGGGAGTTTTAATATGGACTTTGAAGACCAGATATGCCTGAGAACATAAAGGTGATTAAGAAATTATTCTACTGACACTTTCCCAACAATTTGGGGCTGGCTTTTTTTGAAAAATATACCGAAATAAAAATGTCTTCCTTTGTTTTTCATGAATATCAGATGACAAATCTTAGCCTACAAGAAAGCTTATAGCCTAAACCACATTTGGCATACAACTGCAAACACAGGTTCCAACTTCAGGTAAATTTATTATGCTAAATCCTCCCAGTGGTGTCATTTGGATCCCAAGTGTAGTTTTGAAGTTGGCCTGATTCTTTTCTTTTGTATTTCAGCTCAAGTAAGGCTTGTTCCTGTATATAAAAATAGTGGTACAACTGTCTTTTTAAAATAAGTGAAATTCACAAGACTTACCAAAAAATGCAAAGTTTAACTTGAAATTTTTAAAGAAACATCTTGTCTAACATTCTGCTTAGATGAAGGTTTCCCTTTGTAATATAGGATGCATAGTATGGCATTGTAAAAGGTCTCTTTTTTTTTATAACAAAGTAGAGTCAGACTCTAGACTGCCTGGTGTCATCTCAAAGCATGTATCCCCTCTGCACCCTGCAGCTGCCCCACAGTCTGTTTTTGAGTGTCTCCCATCTGCTTGGGCCCCGGACATTCAGCATCCCTTTGTTTCAGGGGCCAAATCTCCAAACCAAGGAAGCAGGTACAGACTCCAAAGGACCCACTGCCTTTCAGAACATGTTCTCAGCAGAGTGAGGGGTTTATCACTCTTGAAAAGCCTCTTCAGCACTCCAAAATCCCCACTTCAAGTGTCATAACCACTTGCTGGCATCAACATCCTGTAACAGCTACCACAGAAAATGCTGAAGAGTAACAGAAAGAAGAAAGATACCTTAAGCCAGATGGCACACTTTAATTTTTTGAGAAATATTACAACCACACACAAGAGCCAACCAGTTAAGAAAAAAAGCAGGGAAACAGAGGGGAATTCATTACCTAGAAATCACGCACTGGTCTGGGAAAGGAGGTGAGGAGAGCAGCTTCCTTTTCATCAGAAAACACATATTGCAGCATCTTCATTCATTCTTATAAGAAAAAAATAAGTATGAAACCTTGAGAGTGATTACCTGTGCTGCTCTCTTCCTTACACCCTAGTCAGCCACCCATGACAACAGAGCCAGTTAGAGAGTCCCAACCGGCAAAAGGATTAAAAAAGAAAAAAAGTAAAGTGGAAAAACGCCTCAGGCCCCACACATGTGACTTCACAGCAAAACCTAGAGCCAGCCCTGAGGGGTCTGGTACAGAGAGAGAAGTAATATGACTGTGATTAGGATGTGTGGAAATTAGAAGCCCTCTTGTTTTAAGAAGGCAGGTTATCTACCAAGCCTGCTCTACACTTCTTTTAAGTGTAATGTGGTGAACAAAGGCTGTCTGTAGGAGATGCCGTATTTCTCTGCTCAGCCTATGTCATTTAGAGCTTTTTATGCTAGACTCGTTTTAAAAACTTCAATTTAAACCAACATGAAAGGTCCTTAAACAGTAAATAGCATATTATATCAAAAACAAATAGATTAAAAAGTGAACAACCATAGCCAGTATATCTTTTTCCAGAGGAGTTTCACTTTCCACACTAACTAAAACTCTAAGACTGGCAGATCTGGGCCAGAGGTTTGTAATGGGCCTTTTACTTTTTTTTTCCTCCCTCTCCAGAGATAAATAATCAGTTTTAGAGAACTGATAAAAAGAGACAAGAATGAAAAGTGAGTATGACACATTTATGAGAAGGATTTTTCATCTGTTTCTTAAATACAGCGCCTTTACTTCAGATTGTATTAAAAAAAGAGACGGGAAAGCCAACCAATTTATGGTGTGCTGCAGTAGTGAATACATATGAATGTATGGAGCACAGCATGAGAGAGATAGAAAATTCACCCAAAATTTCCTGACAAGTTGAAAAAAGTTATGTTATCATTCAAGAATCATTTATTCGAAAAAGAAAGGCCACATGACTAGAGGGGAGCAGAGAATAAAAACACATTGTTTCCAGACAAATCCCCATCAAAGACATATGACTCGGGACTCTGAAGTCAGAATATCTTCATATTTTAAATTTCCACAAACATTTTCAAGAAAAGCTGGAGTTCTGCTATAGGATTTGCTACACACTTTTCCCTACTGATTGATAACAAGAAGCGGCATTAGCAGTATTTTTCCCCCATCGTTCCTCTAAAGCTAATGGAGTCAAGGATTCGTTACTTGATCTAATGGCAATAGCTTTCCAATAGACATGCACAGAATCATTGATTAGTTTGTCCTCTTCTTGTTTGCGTTGGAACACTGTTCAATTTACACCAATTAAAGAATGCTTGGTTTGTGTATTGAAGAATAATTAAGGCATGGAATTCCCTATAGGCTACTAAAAATGACATCTGACTAGAATGGTGATTACAGCATGAAGACAGCATTAGTATTTAAATAGTTTGACTGCTATATAAAATCATTACAGCACCTCACCATGAAAAAGAGCATTAGTTAATTTTGCTTATAACAAAATTAGTTGTATGTATTTGCCTGGTCACTTTAAGTAAATTTGACAAGGCTAATCTTAAAGCAAGCGATCCAGGTTTGGTGGAAGGAGCAGATAAAACACTGTTTAAAGCAATCATCTTGATAGATATGTATATAATCTACAACCAAAATACAAATACACGCAAATGAATAACAAGAGCTTTGTCAGAGATGCTCAAATCAAATGTAAGCATTAAAAACACATCCGTTGCTAAAACTGAAAATCCAAGGGTAACTGGCATGTTAATTATACAACAATCAAGGTTTCACAAACTGTAAACACACAAGAAATCCTTATTTGTCTGCCACTGTGGTTGTCAAACGTTTGCTATCCTTTCTAGCACTGCATGGTACAAAGACTCATGGGAAGCAAACATGCACCGTGGAAGGACTCATCCCTGCTAGAAAGACTGCCCTGTGAAATATCCCAAATGATTAAAAATATTGGAGTGGCCTAGCCCATCCACGTAATGCCTCTTTAGACATTGGATTTTTCTTTGGATTACAAGGTGGAGGTGAGGTTCATTCTTGAAAATACTGTTGAGGAAAGAGGGCTTTTCATCCTCTGTTTAAATTTCTCCGTGCCTATTAGATTCTATCTCCTAGCCTTAGATTATAGTATCTACAGTAACGATCTATCCAAAACGTGACAGCAACATTACTGTAACATAAAGTGCTTGGGGCCAGTCCTGAAGCATATTTACATTTCCACAGCCTACTTAAACATAGTGTGTTTATTTTACTAAACTTAGATACTGTAGTATATTTTATAAGGTCATCCGCCTGTTTCAAGACCTCACATTGCCGCTACTATCCTTCCTATGAGAATTTATGCGGTTTCGATTGAAGGTTGTCAACACCCTCTTTAATTCAGCAAAGAGTTCTCTGTGAAGAAACGTAAGACTTTTCCATTTAAGCCTCTAAGGGCGTGTAGGCATGCTTATTAGCATGTCTACATTGTGCAATGCATAAATGTGTCAAAGATGCCCAAGCTCCCAAGCCCAAGTTCCAAATGAGGTGATACATCTGCACAGCACAATATACCCTTATTTGCGTGGCCCAGCACCTCTGGCCAATCTGCAGTGCCTCTTTGCAGATCAAATTAGTCTTTGGCGCCATGCTGTTCTTATGAACATGTCTGGTTCTACACGTCAGTTATGGATATCTTCACTGCGCTGTATTCCACCGAGTGGATCTGCTCTAGAATTAGGTTTGGGACAGTACACTTCATCACATAGTACATCCACTGACTTTCCATGGGGTTTTGTTCCAACATTTTAAAAGTCCTCTGTTCTGGCTTTTGTTTTCATGTTGGACAAGTAGTTCTCGCTTCTGTACCAGACCTCCTGTTGGGATCTCCCACTATAATCTGCCTGACTAGACCTTGGGCTTTCAGGAGTGAGACTAACGCTTCTTTTCAATGAATAATATTCTTTTGCAACAGGGCTGATATAAACGTGTATTCTTCCTTCCACCCACGAGAAGAAAGTCCATTAATTTCAATAGAAACTCTCCATGCAGAAAAGGGAGAACTGTGCCCCAGGGAACATTCATGGAAGATTAATGGTGAGGAGAGAAAAGTGATACAGTATAGGCAGAACAAAATCAGAACCCGCCACACAAATAAAACTGGACAAGGGTTCATTTTTTAAAAGTCAGTCAGAAACGGCAGGAAGGCTTTGGAAAAAAAAGATCAGGGCTGTTTCAGTGCACTTTTGCATACATTGGCTTTCAGGAGACATGAATAGAAACCTAACAGTAACTCTTTTTTCGTACCTCCTTTCACAGGTCTCACTGGCAAAGAAGGATTTAGCACTTAATTCCTGTACTTTTATGTGGCAAATTAGGAATTTGCACCTTAAAAGGAAATTGCTTTTCAAACTCCCATAAATTCTGGGTTTTATTTTTTTAAATGGTGGAAAACATTCCCTACGTTCATCCCAACACATAATAAATAGCACTCTCCATTACTGCTCCTCAGAAAGGTGTAGGAAAATGGACCTGGCCAAAGAGAGGTGTTTATCATTCCTCCTGAGGAGATGTGAAGGGTCTGGACCCTGTCCTTAACCCTTTTGTCTCCTCAGTCCTTTTTAGTTTAGACTAGGGCATTTGCTCTCTTTCTCAAAATCAAGTATCTGCTGAGGAAAGCATTTAACTTGAGACTTGGTTACTTGATGAAGTAGGGCCTGCTGGCACTGAAGTGTCCAGACCAAAACTGGAATAACAGAGTTGTAATATGTTTTATTTTTTAGTTTACCATCGGCTAGAAGTACAACCCCTATACCATTTTTTGCATTATTTTAGATAACAACTGCTTGGTTTGCAGCTGCACCAAAACAGAAGGAAGGTGGTGAAGGAGACTGACACAGCAAGAGAGCCTGCAGCAGACAGTGGTTGGTGAATCTCTGGCAGGAAGCAGTGAAATGTGGATGGGTAATGGTGACCCCAACACAAGGTCCCATGTCCGTGGGGCTTGACACTGAGGCGGTGCTTACCAGAGTGGGACAAAGGATATGATTAGAGAACCTCTAAAGATCTTTTCTTCATGAGGGCAAGACAAGACTGAAAGACAAGAAGTGCAGCCTAGTGAAAAAGTGTTCTCTCACAATGTGGCACTACACTGGCAACCGTGGCTGTCAGCAAAACACCTTCCATTCTGACTGTCAACACTAAAGTGAAGATAAGCTTTCAAAAAGGTTGGTACGCACCCTGACTTGGTTTATTTTTGAGTCATTTTCAAGTCATTTATGGCCTAGTTTCTTTGTCTCTGACACTTCCTAGCACGACAAAAGACCAGAGGCAGGTGTTGGGATGGCACCGGTTTTTCTCATTTAATTTGTGAAGCACCATAAAAAAAAAATCAATGAGCATGGAGCATGCTCTGGATTTGTCTAAGCGTAAGTGGTTCAAACACTAACATGCGAATTTAGTAAAGTTAAAGTCTGTGGAATGGAGATAAATTACAGCAGCAATTGAAGTTGAATGTGATACAGAAATCCAACTAACAGAAGACTGTCTGGAAACAATTATTCAGAAAGCTGCTGACCCTCTATTTCTTTAAAGAGTTAAACATTTGGATCGGTTAACTGGCAGCTGCAATAATAGGCATATGCTCTAATCTTTGATCCGTAGCTGAATTTGCAACTCTTTGTATGAGAAGCAGATCACACAGATTTGCATATTTTTAAGGATCTATAGGGACAAAAAGAAGAACAAAACCTGCTTTTCCAAAACGCCACTTTGAGATCACACAGAGTGTCATGGGTGCCCCCAAGTACACTAATGTTCAGAGCCAGTTGCAAGACTCACAAATTTTATAAATGGCCCTAAACTGTGACATTCACATCTGAAGACTAATCAAAATTCCTCCTAGAACAGACTCTTGTAAGCCAAGGTTGCATCATAACTCTTCAGAGAGTTATGTACATCTATCATTAAGATCCCATTTCCACATCCAAATTTGTGTCAGAACTTTCCTAAAATCTTAAAGAGTCCAGAAGTAATAGATAAATTAAAAAATGCTTTGTAACCAAATGAGAAACTGTTGACTAGACTCAAATGCACGAGCAAGTAACAGATTTATGCCAAGGTCTTAACATCTTCTTATTTGGCAAAATTTTTCAGTGCTGATGAAAATTTTGCGGAGACAAGACAACCATGAATCACCCCATGAATAGAATGGATGCTAATCAACCAATTGTTTTACGTTTAAAGTTCATTTCTTGCTCATCTCTGTTTCCAACACCAACTGAAAGATGTTTACTAATCACTCATTTTGGATCAACAGTCATGCTTACGGCACAGATTTCCTCCACTTGGTAGTATTTCCTCAGAAAGTAGGTCCTACTGAGAGAAGTGAACAATATACTGAGTACTGTGAGGTAAAGAAGTAATCATCCTTGCAAATGTGCTCAATTGTATGGGATGTTTCAACATAGTCATTACTCGATTCACACTTTACAATAGGCTTTTTCTCCTGTTTCACCTACACAACACTCTTTGACATCAATGAAGATGATGAGAGCAGCTATTTGTTGTCTATGGACATCTCCTATCATCCCAAACAAAAGTGCAGACTACTGCATGGGACTATGCAGAGATGTGTGAGAAAGACAATGAAAAGAAGTCACTCCCTAAAAAATACTCTGTGTATCTTTCTTATAGTTCCCCACAGTAAGCCATATGGGGGCATGGAGGATTTGTAGAAGCTTGACTGACACAGGAGGCAGTACTTCCAGGCACTATCTGCCTTGTCCTTTGGGCAGGCAAGACTTTGTAAAGTCCTGGCAAAAATCCCATGAAGAGGAGAGGAAGGTGTTGCACATTCCTGGGTAAGGTGTAGTAAGGGGATGGGGTGATGCAATGGTGGGTGTGATCAGACCACTGGCAGGTGAACCAGAGCTTGAGCCATGAACAATAGTTTCAGTATCTTAGAGATGTAGAGAATAGAGGAAAAGAATAGCATACAAGTTTTAATGAGAAAAATTGGTTGCTGATGCAGAGGTTTTGAGAAGGGACCAGCCTGTGTCCTGACAGCACACACATTCCACACCATAAGAAGACTCCAAAGTAACCCAAAAGCCAAAAAAAAGGTTTGCTGCTTTTTGTACCTTTCCAACAGCATTAGTTGATACTCTTCTGTCGCCAGCAGGGCCATGTAACAGGCTTTTCAAATTCTGGAAGCATTATTAAAATAAAGGGCCAAGTCTTGCCTTGCCCCTTTATTAGTAAGAGCTATAGGTCTCTATAGGACTATTCTTTATTGTTGTCTTCTGTGTTTTGTATACCTTTGGGTACCTTTGTATACCTTTGGTCTCTTCCTACTGGCCTCTGAAAGATTTCTGATCTCCTAGAACCTTATTTTTAGGGTATTGTGTAACCTGCTTGTTTTGTGAGAAGGCAGAGTGCAAAAATGGAGAAATAGAAATTGCCTTCTATGCTGTATAGTATGATTTCAATTACTTCACTTAATTACTGCTAACCATACTCCATAAATGTCAACACATTATATTTGTTCTGGCCATTGAAATGATGCTTTCAAAGCAACTCAAATACGTATTCTGATATATTTGGTCAATATTACAATTGTACAAAATTGGTTATATCAGTTAGGAGAAACATCTTAAAAATTGCCTCTCTACAATTTGTTCTCTGTATCTTAATTTTGTACAGCACTACAAGATCATTTTTCTCATGTGCTAAGTGGGATCCTAGTATATCACTACATTCAGTCAAAATATTGCAAGTTAAAATAAGAATATCTGTAGGTTATGAAAATGAGACCAAGAAAGTAGCATTTCTCTTTACGTAAAGCAGAAAAACTGACAATCATTTCAGTAAAAACAGATTAGAAAAGGGATGTTTGGGAGACATTTCATTATTGTGGACTACAGTAAAAGAAAAACATACCTCAAATCAGAATTACTCACCTTAAATTAAAAATGTTAGCCAATAAGCCAAGACATTAACAAGGAGATAATATCACCTTAGTGGTTTGGTCTAAGGCAATTGCCTACGCTCCCTCTGTAGTTGAGAGAGAAAGAGAAACTCCACCAGTAACAGAGACTGATTTTCATATGGCCATGTGAGATACCATCCTAAAATGGCCATATGAAATGGTTGAACAGAGATCTGGAGGTGCCACCCACGACAGACAGGGAAAGAAAAGTTACCTGAGACTAGATAGCTAATTCTAAGACAGCCACAGCAAATTATAAAAAATCCTGCTCTGATATGAATTCCCAAATTTTAGAAAAGTAAAGACCCAATTAATTTCTAATGTATTTTCATTTATTATAAACAGATGTGCTAGGGATGAGCATGCCTGTTTGTATCTTGACATAGATTTCATTGGCTGGACTTCAACTGACAGCTCTGGAGCTATGAATCTTGAGACATAGTTTACTTCAATTTAGGAAGTTGTAGGAAGCTCAGGGTCATTTATCTATTCACAAAAGCCTGTGAGAAATAGAACTGTTTGGTGTCAGCTTTTAATTCTTCGTTTGAAATAAGAAAGTTAGTGAAATAAGGGTACTCACAACAGGCTTTCTACAGCTTTTCCTTTCAGAAAGCTAGGACAAACTCAATAGCATAAATGCTTTTCTTTTTGATGGATGAAGACACGGAACTGATTTCAGATATAGTTTCCATATCTGGGCCTTAGGCAATTATAGTGAACATCAATCTCATATCCATAATATATCAAAGGCATGTTTGTCTGTGTCTCAAATCAGACATATGTATCTTTAGTGAATGCAGTACAAATTAAGCTAATTTCTTGGGTTTGACTCTAAAAACAGACCAAGTGATGGTCATCAAAGTTCATTGAAGTAAGTTTCGTCACAAAGCTTAGTAGTGTTTGTGAGCCTGTGTTTTCGTAAAACTGACCTTCTTTTGAAATATCTGGACTGAAGGCCAATCTACACTGGCCAGAGAACAAAACAGAATGTGGAGAGTATTTGCCCCATTTCTGATGTTCTAGTTCTGTCCTTCAAAATAATTAAAGACTGGATTTGCCATACGGCAGTTTCGATCTTTCTCAAAACAGAAAGAGAGTGGGAAGAAAAAGAAATAAAAACATATAAAAGAAAGAGCAGAAAATAGAAAGGGTTGCTCCAGACCTCCAACTTCCTTTTATCAAAGGCAAGAGACCAAAGGGCTTTTCACTTGACTGAAGACTAGACCATGGGCTAGGATACAAACCCCACTCCCCTTGGGTTGTGATGCTGAGCACTCATCCTGCCCCTTTGCTGTGGCGTGTCAGGAGGTGGATTGCCACAGCACTAAGGAAGGACTCCTGCAGGACCAGCTCCTCAGCTGAACTTCTGCCTAGGGACAGTGCCAGTTTGCATCAGCGAGAATTTAACCCACCTGTGACAAACGTAGTGCAGAGGAATGATATTGGGTTTAATAAACCAGTCAAATAAGATGTGCTGAGAGTGGCTGTAGTAACATGCAGAAATATCCTTCAGTGGAACAGCAAAAGAATACCGGTTAAGAGACAAGCCTCACCTGTTGGTGAATATTAATCCTAGGCAGGACTTTGCCCAAAAGCATTACAGAGATCCCCACAAATCCATATACAGTGGGTCAGGAGAAGAGTGCAACAAGCTAGAAGAGGAGTTAAATTAATCTCTTGCATCGTGTCTGCTGCTGACAGTAGTGCAGAAATTCCTGTGCCAAAGGCACTTTGCAAAGAAAATCAGAGTGTGGCCTTTATACAGATTGAAGTCTCTAAGGAGGAAGTTGTAGAGTAACTTGAGAAACTCAAGTGCAGTAAATCACCACAACCGGATGGTGTTCATCTGGGGGTTCTGAGGGGAAATAAAGTGAGAAAAAGCCAAGAGACTGACAAGATGATGCCTTCTTCCCTTGAAAAACGCATCAGCACAAGAAGGCTGGGAAGCCGTATTATGTTGCCTGTCTTCAAAAGGAGATGAGGAAAATCCTGGGAATAGAAGAGCTTTGAAGTTTGCCACAGTTTTAAGGAACCCAAACAAACAGTTCTGAAAAACAGCTCAAGAGAGAGTTTGTTGGACAAGAACACCCCATGAAGGTGTTCTTCAGTCTCCCAAACCACTGAGGCTGTTACAAGGCAGGGAAAGTGCACTGGGTTACTTTGAAAAACCAGTGGAGCAGCCTTCAGAGGAAGAGCAGACTGACAGGGAAAAGGTGACCAAATGATCCAAATATTCTGAAGGTTTTACAGAGGTCATTTATAAGCAATTGTCACAGAGAATATTAAGAAACAAAACTGAGAATAATACTTGGTGATGGTTTGATCCTGGAATGAACTACAAATCAGTCTGGCAGCAGTGAACATGGGAAGCATTTCTCTTTCTATTGAGGCAAGGAAAGGTGAACACCCAGTAGTAGATATCAGGACTAGTGTTACAACAAATAAATGAGTCTGAATCCCAAATTCTAATGTACTCAAATTAGTGTATCCAGAATCCACCCAAGATCTGTATTCAAGTCACACATGTGGTTCCCATCTCAAAAGAGGACAAACCAGTTCCTGGGTTGAAACTCCTGAAGTTTGTGCTCTGAGGTTTGAATACTCCATATTCAAAGACTCCAGCCTACACGACAGTTACGTACGAAATATGGGGGTGGGAGGAGAGCATGTGTACACATAGCATGCAAAGGAAGCAATTAAATGTAAACCCAAAACAATTTAAAAAGTGATTCACGGCAAAAAGTGCTCTGATGCAGAGACTGTAAGTATTTGCTCTTTACATTAACTTGCTGCAGCTAGATGAAAGGGCAGAAGATTGCAACTAAAGGACAGTGGAAATTTTGCCAGGTTTGGTGACACCGCTTACAATCAAGCACTTTAAATTATCTGGATTTACATGGCTTTGTACTCTTTCATTTCTCTCCTAGTTTTTTTTAGTTCCTGTAGGCCCAGTGTACTGAAGGCAAAGCTTCTTCAGTTTTAATTCACTTTGTCTCTTGAATTCATTAGATTTTGAAAGCTTTCAAAGGAAGTCACAGGTAGGAATTAGAGAAAATATAGAAAGTGGGACACTTCTGACTGGCTTGTATGTTTCCAGTGTCTAAAAAGAAAGCTTTTTTTAAAAGCAAACTGTAGGAGGGTTCGTAAAAATAGATATTTACATTTACATACTGGGACAGATTCTCAGCTGCCATGCAGCAGTATTGCTCCATCTTCTTGAACAGAGCTAACCCTATTCAGCACAGCTGAGAACCTGCCTCTCACACGTGTGCATATATGTGTGGAATATGTTCAGGATTCTGTATTTTTCCAAATGTACAGAAAGCTGCTTCTCCCTCCAGGTGCTTTTGCCTGTGCACTAAGTTGTGGGAGTTACAGCTGCTCCGTTTTTAACTGCAGGTGGTGTCTTCAGGGAGGGAGGGTGCGAAGGAATGTTGAAGTGTAAGGAGAGGGACACATGAACAAAGGAACTGGCATGAACATAGAAACCCAGAGAAGAAGGTGAGGTAAACAGGAAAGAAAATGGTATCCCACATAGCCATGCTGTGCCAAGCAACATCTGCATTCACAGCAACAGGGAGTTAAACTGTGATTGTGTAGCAACCATGAATTTTGGAAAACACCTCAGGTGTTTCCAGCTAGGTAGCAGGAATAGCAGAAGGTCTGCTGCTGATAGCAAGGCATAGAAAAAGGAGCTCTGCACTCAGCTGTGCTGTTGCAGGAGTCATGTAACACGGGACAGAGAGTAGGTGTCACATCAGATAGTGCTAATAGGTGCCAACAGCCACCTTCACCCCTTTCCCCTCAGTCTCTCTCTGCAGGAGAGTCAAGTGAATATCAGTGTGAAACAACTGTGTATGACCGTGTTCTGCCCACACAGTGGGACCCTGGTAGTGATTCAGACTACTGGACTCTGGACAGATAATGTACACTGAATATCCATAATAAATAATAATTACCACAGTAGGGGGCAGCAGCCAGCTGTGGAGGAAGAGTAGAGCCAGCTGCTGGAAGAGATATAGGCACTGGCTGAGCATGCAAGCTGGGCACTGGGGAGGGCGAGAGGGCCATGGCTGGGAGCCAGTGGCAGCTTACTGCCAAGAAGAGGGAGATAAAAGCACAAAAGAGTTTCACCAGAGGGAGCTGCTCCTGGCCACCCCTCAGCAATAGGTAGCGGCCCTGATCCAGGAGGGAAGGCTGATGGCAAAGAGGAGCATCGCCAGCCTGAGTGCGTGGCCAACACTCACGTATCATGCTGGAGCTAGCAGGACTGGTGTCTGTAAGCCAAGCGAGCCTGCTTCAGGGAAACAGCCTTGCAGACCTCTGACTTGCAGGAGACCCATACCTCCTCCAGAAATGAGGACAGACCCATCCTGTTCCCCTCAAAATCTCCCTAGATACACGTCCAGCAAAAGCAGGGTCAATACTCCAGAAATGAGTGCAGCTCCAAAAGAGACGGATAGACACACGGTCAGTGCTTTTCTGAACCCTCTCATGCTCAGGTCTCCTTGATTTCATTTACAGAGAAATGTCCTGGCAGCTCTGAAGATGCCCAAACAGAGTGCTATTACTTGTCTGAATTTCTCGGAAGGCCTGACGCTTAGCGCTTGGGTTCCCCAGGTCATATGGTAAACAAAAAACTGCTTTTGAACACACTGCACACACTCAGCAGTCCAGTCATCCAGTACAACTAAAATTCATCATAGATTTAAAATATTTTTCTAACCCCTCTGAAAAGTAATTTCTAAGATCAAGTCAGCTTACCAGTCTCATTTTCACAAGGCCATTCATGGCATGCTCCTCACACACCGGCTTCTAAACAAGAGTCAACAGCATCCCAGGGTCAGCTCCTCTATCTGCCCCATATGGAATACTTAACTCTTTCACCAGCACAGCATAACCATTAATTAGCACATGCTGTCTGTAATAATTATAACAATGTGGGACATTTCCCTTGAATTTACCTTAGTGAAATTTATCTTTGCTTATATTCATGTCTTACCTTCAAGCGTGCTTTCTGTGCCTGGTTATTTTTCACTGAGTTTAATTTCAAATAGATAAAACCTGTTTGCTTTTCTCTCCCAAGAAGGAGCATGTGTATTTCCAGATTCTATTCTCATCCACCAGGAAAAGTCACACACAACAACTGAAGCTTGGTTGGGCTTTTTTTTGCTGTGTTCCTGGTTGGTTAAGCATAGGGGGTATGATATGAGTGATGTTAAAGGAAAGCCACTTTTCCTCCATTTCTCGACATAGAGGCTGACGGATTTTTCAGTCCCAGTGAAAAGTAAGAGCTACCATCTGAATCTCAGTTTATGTAGCCCACAAGAGAGTGAAGAAATTGATAGAGGACATCCCAGGCAAATAGGGTATGGTATCAGGGAGAAACATCCATCACTTTTGCGGGTAGTAGACAAGCATAATCCATGTGTGAGATCAAATGCAAGTTCATGGGCAACAAAAAGCCTATATGTTGAACATATATACAGTTCAAACATAAAGAATCAGATTCTTTCTGAATAACTTATATCTGAACATCTGACCTTAAGAACCAGCCTCAGTTAAGTGCTGGCAAACACCAAGGTTTGGAAGGAAGTTAGGGGTGTTGCACTATTTTGAAAGCTCTGTTTTGAACCAGCTGTCACTACGAATGTCTGCTGGTACCCCGTCTTAGCATACAGACTGTCACGGTTGAGCATAATGAGAATGAGCCAATGGAGTATATTGAGCTATGCTTTCTTGCATGTCCTTGTAGCTCAAATTATCCCTTCACACAGCCATAACAGGTAAGCTTTGAATCTATTTATGCCACATTCTAATTGGTTCCATTTAATTTTTGTATATGTCTGTGTGTTTGTATATACATATATGCATATTTGTATACAGATATGTACATCTGGACATCATTATTAAAAGTAAATATGCATATTGTCGCAGATTATTTCTATGTTCATAACAGATTCTTAGAGTAGGTGGCTTTATTATACAATAAAACCATAGAAATTTATTGCTTTCTTTAGAAGAAATAAGGAACACAGGACTCATTGTACCATATACGTTTAATAGTTTGGACATCTCAGTGCCCACATAAAAACAATGCAACATATATTGCAATAGGCAGTATAATTATTTCAGCGAGGAACATCCATCCCACACTCCCAGAAATATGAGATTCAGCATCACAAGATTCTAGAATTATGTCATCAGCTGCACAAGTTTCACAGCTTATCTTTATGATTTTATGTTACAGAAGTAAACTCCAACAAAAGTGTATAACACTGCCAATTTAACAGCACATTCATGTTAATACTAGCTGTAAAGATTTCAAAAAGGTGAATAGCATCAGCATTTCTATACATATGTGTGCACTTACGTATATGTATACATGTATACACACACATGCACATATAAATGCACACATATATGTGTGTGCTATGTATATAACCTGTCTTTAGATATGCCATTATTTTAAAAGGTTGATTCCAAGTACATTAAATTTGAAAACAATGTTCTGTACAGTTGACCAATTTAAAGAAGTCCCTGCTGGTGCACAGAAGATGGAGCTAGCTGGGATCATTAAGCATCATCAGATGAGGCTGCAGGTAGCTGAAATGTTCCTTAATGAAAATTTAAAGAGAGCAGATTAAAATTATATTCCTCCAATCCAACAGAACACAAAGGTAAAGACAGTCAATTACAACCAAGATCTCATTTAGCACTAAAGGAGTGTTGTAGTTTGTAGATCAAAATTTATTGCCTGAAGTGAACAGCTAGGCTTGTGACCATGTATATAATTACTTTCTACAATGTACTCTCCTAGCACTCAGATGTAGTTATGGAAGATGATATCTTCCATAATTTTAGCCTGTTATGTTCATGACCAAGAGTTAGAAAATCTCAACAACAGCAACAAAGTTTCATCTGTACTATTCTGTCTTTTTACGTTATGAGAAATAAAATAAATGCAAAATGCCATGTATTTGTTTTTTGAACTCCTAGGTTAACTGTTTTAATAGTGTTTTGTTGGACAATAAACTGGCACCAAGGAAGTGGTTCAAGCAGGATACTCTACCTGTGTGCCTGTTCAGAATGCTTGCAGCCTTCCCCTGGACACATCAGGAGGGGGTTTCAGTGACAAGACACCAAGGGTCCTCAGCTCTATACCAGGTCTGTTGTTAGATCAGAGAAATGCATCACATCTTTAAAATCTCATAACTAAAAAAGATACTGACAGGCAGTTTTGTGATGAAGAACAAGAAGGCTGAAAGGACTACATTAGGGAAGATTAAGTGAGCTAAATATCTATGGGTTGCCTTAATGCTAGCTAAACACAACATCATGCTAGTTAAAAGAGATCAAAGAAGGGAAAGAAGGAAATTTGCAAAGGCATATAAAAAGAAGAAATACGATGACGTTAAGAAAGGAAATAAACTGACAACAAGATACTCTACGCAACACAACCTCTCCCTTGAGACATGGCATCACCTAGGAAATTTAATCTAGGCACAAAAAACCCACAAAAATATACCGTAAGAAACAATTTCATTGTGTCAGGGAGATGTACTGAATGACCCAAAAGATACATTGCTAATTGGTGTGCACCTGTTATCTGTGATTTTCCTTGCTTGTATGGCCAACTCATCGTTACTTGTCTGTATTTGGTTTCTCTGGGTCCCATCCAACTCATGCTGCAGTCAACAGAAGTTTCCGACAGGAGCAATAGGACCTCAGTGTCTGCTCCAAGTCTTTGCGGTTCTAAAAAGAAGAGGGGGAAGAAAAGCCCACACTACTCTGCAAGAACTTAATGCATCCGGTGTATGAACATATATGCAACTAAACCAGATTGGTCCCTTAATACTTTTTAGATATTTAAGCCTGTGTTTATGCTTAGAGATATCTGAGGAAATGTGCATTTGCTTTCACTTGGTGCAGCTAAAATTTTTGCTAGAGAGGAAACTTACAGTTCATCTAAAAATAACTTCTAATGAAAAACTGTTTTGGTCATGGAAGAGTGAAGAAAATTCTCTACACCAAACTAAAAAAAATTATATATATTGCACAGAAATGGCAGAGATCTTTCTATTGCTAAAGCAGTAATGCAACCGATGAAAAAAACTAACCATGAATTCTGAACTCAAGACCATAGTTTTCAAATACTTTTACCTAATGTCTTAGTATATATAATCAAATAGTGCTTAAAATCAGGCTTGCTTGCAGGTAGGGAATCACTATTTTGTGGCAGTTCAGTGTTGGCCCCTAGAGAGACACAAATTTCTGTGTAAGGGGGGTTGAATGTTCAGAGGTCAGGGCTGTGTGTTGGTGTTGTCCATATATCTAGAGGCTGGTATTGTAAATCCTTAGAGCAACATTTCTTGAAAATACTAAACAGACATTTTGGTAGCCAGTATTGAGCCTGTGGCTATACTGCTTCAGGCTGTGATCTTGTCAGCTTTTACAAGATAAGTAGGGTCAGGCAAGGTCACCACTTGGACTGGTAATTCTAAGGAAAGGCAGGAGCTGCCGGAAGTGTTTCAGGCAATAGAATAGCTGTAACCGTTTTCTCTGAGTCTTTTCTAATACCCTGATGAAGGCATAATGCCAAGCTGTGACACAAGAGCAAGATCCTCAACCTCTGCAGCCATCAAGTGCAGCATTTTCAAAGGGGTCTTTCCCTGGCCTGGCATGGAGGAGTGAGGTACAGTATGTGGGAGATGGCAAAATTTAGGTGCTGCTGGCACACATGGTCCTGGATGAATAGAATGTAAATGTGTGGCTCCAGCATGTTTCACCAGGAAGGGGATACAGGTGAATGCCCTTTCTGACATCTTTGGGGATGCTGGCAGCTCCAAATTAGGTTTTGTCCACGTCTATAAAGCAAATGACAAGCCTATTGAGCAAAGACCTTGTACACTAACTTTCAGCCTCACACACTTCTACAAAAAGTATAGAAGAGCTGATAATGAAATGCTTGCCCAATGGTCTACATTGCCAAGAATTTTAAATTGTAAGTTAGCCAATCTCCCCTCTCAAGTTCAAACAATAAATAAAATTCTATGTGAAAAATGGAGCCTTTTATTCCTTTGTTATAATCTGATCAGAGTAAACTACAGATGTTAAAAGGCACTGTAGTTCAAAGAATTAAAAGAATCTTACAGGGTTTGTACAAAGAAAAGAGTTTTAGAGAATAATACAGAAAATATTATAATGCTATTATATAAATCAGTGGCACATCCTCACTTTGAATACTGTCTTCAAATTTGGTCACCTCATCCCTGAAAAAAGAAAGTAGAAATAGAAAAAGTCCAGAGAATGGTAATAAAAATGATAAAAGTCAAAAGGATCGGAAATTTGTTGAGAAAAGATAAAGACCATAAGCACCAGCTCGTCTCTCAGGAAAGATTTATCCTTATGGGACATTCATAGATATGCCACTTAGGGACATGGTTTAGTGGTGGACTTGGCAGTGTTAGGTTAATGGTTGGACTAGATGATCTTAGAGGCCTTTAATGATTCTATGATTCTATGATTCAAATCATACTGAACTGAACGAACCGTCTCCATAAACTTAGAATACCTGCTGTTGTCTCAGACAATCTAGAAGATGTCCTTGGACCCTAGCAGTTCTGGAAAGCTCTGGGCCCTTGCATGAATCAGACATTGCAGGTATTTTCCTCAATGTACCCTGTTCTCTTAGAGAACTTTCAGCCCCAGGAGGCCAATCTGACTCATGGACAGTAGACAGGACACAGAGCACCATATTAGAAATACTTGTTTTCCTTTGTTAACACAGGATCATAGAGTGGTTAGGGTTGAAAGGGACCTTAAAGGCTATCTAATTCCAAGCCTACCACTGTGAGCAAGGATACCTCCCATTAGAGCAGGTTACTCAGAGCCCCATATAACCCGGCCTTGAACATTTCCAGAAGTGGGGTGTCCCATGTCTCTGGGCAACCTCTTCCAGCGCCTTACCACCGTTGTAGCAAAGAGTTTCTTCCTAAGATCTAATCTAAATCTATTCTTCTTCAGCTTAAGGCCATTGCCCCTTGTCCTGTCATTGCATGCACTTGTAAACAGTCCTTTTCCAGGAACTTGACTATATTCCTAACTCATTTTTTGGGTTTAAATTTTAGAAACTTCACTTTTCCCTACCTTTCTTTCAAACTTCTGAAAGGCATAGGTGATTGAGAGGTACGAATCCATTGACTTGACTAGCAACCTTTCCAGTTAAATCACTCATCTTCCTCGAAAACATGCCATGTGTCCATTAAAATAGTCCCAGTCCCAAAGGACTTGCACAGTCTCCCTCACTTTGTGTAATGGGATCCCCAGTATTTGTCAGAGTTCTACTTAAGCATGACTATAATATAAATAACATTTTGTCCTCAAGATCTTCAAATTTAATTAGCAGCAAAGGAAAGAAAAATCTTTCCTAATCTGCAAGGTGAAACAAAAAGGTATTGAGTTTCAAATACTAATCAAGTACTCTATTAGTATTGCTAGTAAAAGTAGTAAAAGTATTGCTTTTCCAAACAATGTACAGCTAATTAGTTAGTACTGAGACAAACAGCATCATATTTGTAAATAAGGAGTCATTTTTACGCATAAAAGCAAATCTTCACACCAAGATTGGGTTGGGTTAAATTCAGAAGCATGCATTATGCAGAAGATCAGATTAGATGATAATAATGGTTGCTCCTAGCCTTAAAAAATCAGTGAGTTTTGCTACATGCAATGAAGTCTAATCATCCCAGAGGTTCATGGTATGTGCCAGTCAATAGGCAGGGTCAGAACAGCACCTTCACCCATGGTAAACCATCACACTGGGCCTTCAGAGGATCAGGAAAGTCTAGGAGGCTTTTCAAACTGGTGGCTGTAACATCTCTTTCTAGAGTGGGACAAATCCTTTCTTCTCCAGCCCTGTATGGGAACCCTGGAAGTATCAGTCATATTCATGCTAGCATGGTGTGTCTTCAGCTCTGTTTGCAGATCAGGAAAAAGCAGACCAAGTTCAACAAGGTCTTGGGCAAAAAATGTTTGGAGGAAGGTGAGGAAACCAAAAGGTCAGTGGCTGCAATTAGCTGTATTTTTGACCTGTGTGACAGCACACACCAGAGTCCCAGTGCCCCATTACCCAGACCAGCATCCCCTTCATCCCCATCTAAACCCAAAACCACCCACAGGAACCTGTGGAAGTAAAAGGCCCATCCTCAGCTGCCCATGGTTGAGTTGTATAACCGAACCTCAGAAGCAGGACAATATTCCCCATGAACAGGTGTGTTCTGTGATGTTTCTGGCTCACTTTTCTACTTCAGATATCCTAAGGTGGGGGCAGAAGCCAGGAGATCTCATTTGTCCTTATTGCTTTATCTTATGTTACCTTACTGTGGTGGGGCGTGATAGATACCTGATTCACCTCTGAACTGTTAAGAATATTTAATGCACCAAGAGAATAGAGGCATTTTTTGCCGTGACTGCACTTACCTACAACTTCAGTCATCTTACAGGGCCCCCAAGAAATCAAGGAGGATGTCTTCTAGTGAACAGCTGTGCTGGAGTCATTTCAGTTAAGAGAAGTTTTTTCAGCCTTGTGGGTTGAAAACGTTATCTATTGAGGGGAAAGAAAAGAAAAAAATTAAAAGGCGCAAATCAGCTCCTTACACTAGTGGTTTTATACCACCAAGGTGTACTTTTACATAAAGTCACAGAATACACATAAAGTAAGCACAAAATGCTCATGCAGTTGCTATTCCAGGATGTTTGTAATGGCAAGTTAGATTGTAAATTATTTCTTTAGAGGGCAGAAAGCACAGTGGAAATAATGTATATTATTCATAAAAATGATTGTCCTGTTCACTTGTATACTTCTGCAATTTATTCTGTAACAGCTTTTTACTTCAAAGAAATCACTAGCTAATGACATCTCAAACTTAAAAAAATCCACTTATTCATAACCCTGTCCCTGAGGGAATTCCTGCATGTTATCAGAAATTTTTCCAAAGATCATTAACAGATATTACAAACCAATTGAAACTGAGTATTTTCTTTGCAAATTACTTTTAACTTTAGAGCTATTGAAAAAAGACATTGAGTGATTTAATTTACTTAATCTGTCTACAGATTGCAGCTATGTGCATATCCTGTGATTGCATTTCCAACAAAAAGCATATATAACTATCCCTAATAGGGATATTTTTCTAAATTATCGTACAAGATCAGTAAGATCTCTGCAGATATTAATGTTTACTTTTTCATTTAGAAAATTACATTCAAAAAAGAAATGGGCATCTTTATTCTGTTGTTATTTTAGAAATAATAGCACGCTATAATACTTATTTTACCTGCTATTTTAATTAAAACTCCAATAATCATCATATCCTTTGAGGATATGTTCCACTGATTTTTCTGAAAAATCACTGTATTTTCATTAGGCTGTGAAGACAATGTTTTAGAAACACCTTATACAGCACTGAGTATACCAAAAGAGATCCTCTATCTTGCACCAATCCAAACCAGCAAGCGAATTCAGCAGTGGAGGGCTGCAGATTGTATCTGATTCTGTACCTCATTGCCTTAAATTCCTCCCAGAGAACCTTACATGTGTTAGCACCACTTCTGCAGGAAGTATGAAAAACTCTTCCCCCATGAATATTTAGCTTGCAGCTTCCTCACTAAGGTTCCTGCTCTCTTTGGAGATAAGAGATAAGGGCTTGAAGCCCCTGAAGCTTGGGTGGACTTTGAAGATATAGACTTTGAATGACAGTGAACACAGCTGCTGTACTTTGTGTACTGCTCAGTCCTGACCATGTGTTACATGTGCTTTACCAGGACACTCTTGGTAGACATATGGGCAAAGCAGTGGATAGTTTGAGGAGGTGAATCAAGATTAATTGCTGGGAAGTTTAACTTAGCTGAGCTGGTGACTGGCCAAGAGGCATGAGCAGAAAAAAGATTTTAGATGTCTTAAAAACTTTCTTATCAAAAAGGTAGGTGATGAGCTTAGGAGGTGTGTAGACTGGGAGCCTGGACTTGGACATCTATATGCCACATGAGCCTCAGTCATCCCATTTTGTGGCCTTGGGCCCAAAGATGGCTATTCAGAGAAGGACTCGGACTTTTCACAGCAAATAGGTGCATAAGCATCTTTTCATATATTGCTTTGAGCGGTGAGAGAAATGTGCAGGAAGGGTGACAGAGAATTTGCAGGTGATAGCACCTTCCTTGGATACGCTGCATCTTCCCATCAGCTGGGTCAGAGGTCTGAGACCAGTCTAAAACCTTCTCCATTCCCAGTACTATCGAACTGTCACTCTCTTGCTGTTTTCCTTTCTTGGGTTACAACAGAAAGATCTCACAATTAAAAGAATTTCTTTTTTCCCAGCATCAAAATACATGGGGTCAGTTAAGTTAAGGAAATTTCCAAACTCTGTCAAGAGCTGAAAAAATTACTCCTTGAGCTATCTGATGTCCAGTTTTGTCCTGTAAATATTAAGAGACCATAAATCTTTACAAAGGTCCCATGCCATTAGCTTGGCAATTTGTTCCTGCCACCATCCTGTGGAGGTAGGTAGGCATGAGAAAGCAGAAGACCTGGCTGCTACTGCGCAATTAAAATCTGCACAGGTTACTGGCTTGGTTTTAACCATGTTACACTCAGATAAGTGCAAAGGGAGGATAGCATGCCCTTTTTCCCTGATAAAATTGCAGCCTCATTCCCGCTCTTCATTCACCCCCATGACCTGCTCAAGACACTTCTCTACTCATGGTCCAAACCCCTATTTTATAGCCATAATAGCACTGAGACTGTCAGCAGCTGTCTCTGTGAAATCCAACTACTTTTCAGGATCCCCTCCTTTTAGATGTGTTTCCCTCACCCTTCTGCCACACACTTGCAACTGGCATTACAGTGTCAGATCAGATGGCACACATGGAAAGCCAGAGCTAGTGGCTCAGAGCTAGTGGCAAGCCACATTTGCTAGGGGCTTTTGCTTCTCTTAGCAGTGCAACCTCTTGTGCATACCCAGCTTCAGGCACAAGTCAGTTCAGCGCTCCATCCTCCCTCTCTTCCCTCTCTGCCTTCCCCCTCCCAGGAGCCTTGTGTTGTTTGTGCTTTACTACAACCACCCGCCTGCTGCTCTGGGCTCCTTCTGCGGCTCCTTCTACTTGGAGACTGGCGGCAGAAGCCAGCACTGTGCCTCTGTCAGGGGTGACCTGGACTTTCCACCTGCCAGCATCGGGCACAGTGCCATCAGCTGCCAAACTGGCACAGCTCCACTGGCTGCAGCAGCTGAGCGCTTCTGTTGTCACTCAACCCAGGACATCTCCACGGAGTCTGATAACACATCTGCTAATTAATGCCAGTTGTGATCATTGGTCAGATCCTCAACTGGGTTAAATTGAAACGGGTTCATTTAAGCCTGTGACAATTAGCAGCGGCTTAGAGCTGACCTGACAGTTTTCTCTATAACGTGAATATATGTCTTTTTCAAAGTGAGTAAAACCCACCAACAAATTGCATAAAAACTACCAAATGAACAGAAAATGAAATGAGTGTTAGTAACTCCCAGCCCAGGCCAAATTACAATGGTGGCAAAGAAGTGATAGCCCCCGTTACGTTTACAACTCTCTGAGCTATCCAAGCTCCTTATAATAAAAATAATTAATAATAATAATAGGTGTGCTTCTGGACACATTCACCTTTCTGTAAAGAAAGCCTAATGAATCTATCTTTTAAAAAACAGACTATCAGAAAATTTAAATGTGATTCTATTAACTTGTAAGCATAGTGTTTTACATTTTAACAATAGAAAAGATCAAATCTGTTCTTGAATTCAGTTTTTAAGACTTATAAGCAACGTCAGTAAGTGAAAAGGAACAGTTCAAGAATTTTCTTTGTATTTTTTTCTGTCCTTTGTCAAAATTTTATTTCGGTCAATACTTCCACCCTGTTTATTTGTATCACCAGTGCTCTCAACCATAACAAGCAGAGTTGTAGAAGATATTAAATCTTAAGCAGAGGTAAGAAAGATACTTCTGGCAATAAAGTAAAAGTTTGATAGGTTGTGTCAAAAGGAACTGCTGTTATTATTATAATTTATTATTTGTTAAGCACTGACAATATGCTCAGTTCTGCTGATTAAGTTTTTCTGAGCAAGTTCTACTGATTATCTTCTGAAGACAACACACTGTACTACAAAGAAGATATGTGACAGCTATCAAGACTTTTGCTTTCAAGACTCACTTAGCAAAACAATTACATGCCAGTTATGCAGGGTTTATGGAAAAAAAGAGAGAAAATGCAAAAACTGAGTAAATATCATGACTTTTGTGTTCACTAATTTTCTTACTCCAGATCTCTCACTTCAGTACTGTCTGACAACCTCAAAGTTACAGTGAGTTTTGAGGAAGATCTAAAGCCTCATCCCTGCTTATATTTGGTTATAAGCACCATGCTATATTAGAGGCAAGCACACAGCCTGTATTGTTACAATCTGTCTTTGGATCTGGGACTCACTCCCTAGCAAGGGCAGAGATGGCTGAATGGGGCCAGCCTGAGACAGACAAGAATCAGAACAGCTCCAGACTCACACATACATTTCCTTCATGCCACAATGCAGAGTTAGCCAGTGCTCTACTTGTAGGTGGTGACCTGACCTTACAAAGACATTTGGGGGTTCAGGTGCCGCAAGGGAGCCTTCCTATCCTTGCTAGGCTGTCAGGGCTGTTTCTCTAACAGACCTCTTGTTAAGTTTCTCTACCGTGAGCTACAGGCACGTTTTTGCAGGGCATCTAGGAGTCAGGGATGTTGGCTTTCTGCTGGTCTAGAGCCACTGCAGATAGTCTATTCCTGAGAGTCCATGTGAACTTTGTGCCTGGTTTATATCTACTTTAGCATGCAAAGGAATCACAGGTTCTTCCTCCACCTTTACCCTTTACCCTTAGATCATTTATGTATAGTTTACCTCCAGGGTGGAAGATTCCTCAAAACAGGCATTTGATGGCAATATAATGTCCATGCATCTGTGTGTACACAGCAAGGGACGTGGCTGAGGACTGCTCTAAGAATCTCTGGCCAAATTTCCGTGTCAGGAGGGTGCCAAACAGACATTGTCCCTTGCCCCAGCCAGGCAACACCTAGGCTTTCAAACCACAGCTTTGCCAGAGTTCCAGCTGTGCAGATGTTCTTAGAAGAAAAACTCCCTTTTGTCTGCTTCTATCCTTTAGCCTGCACACTTCCCTAAATCCTGCCAGCATGCTTTTTTTTTCTGTAACTGACAGAGAGAAGTGAGTTCTTATATAAACCTTTTGTGCGAAGATCAAACTGTGTGCATGTAGAACTATTATTTTTTTAGAGGAAAATCTGCCCTAAAATAATCATTCCATGTTATCCTCACAGAGCATCTGCTCTGCCTTTTAAAACGCATCCAAGGCCACCCTCAAGACCAGACGCAGTGCTGGCAGGCGGCAGGCTGCAGCTGAAGTCTCTGTGCATGCAGGGAGGGCAGAGCATGGGCAGCCCAGGGCAGGATTGGGGTCAGGGGCAATGCAGCTGGAAGGGACCGTAATCTGAGTTGCTCATTGTAGACAATGTCAGCCTTTGTACTGATAGAAACTTGTGGGGCAACTCGGGAGCCGGGCTGGGTCATGTGAAAAAGGTGTTTCTTTACCTAGCCAGCTTGGACTCCTCAAGCATCCAGCTGGCAGACCTCGAGGTTTCAGTCAAATCTTGTAAGTTAACATTAGTTTACTAATAGACTGAGGAGTAGAGGATTTGGTTGAGAAAACATAGCCTTTCATTCATAAACTCAGAAATCCTTGTAATGGAGAGGAGAATCAGCAAAAATGATCAACTGATAGCAGTACCATTGAGAAATTCTTTTTAAAAAAAGAAAATACTAAAGCAGATAGCCCCAAATGGCAGTACAACAGCAGTTTTAGGGTCAGTTTCAGTGCTGCTTTGTGTTTCACTATTTACAATTTAATTACCAGCTAGAAAAATGATCAGGTATTAAGTATAGTGAAGTCCCCATGTGTAACGTCAAGCAGTAGCACAACTCACTGTAGCAGCTTATCTTTGGGAAGCCTCCCTCTCTCCCTTTTTCACTATTTCTCTTCTTCTTGCTTCCTTCTTATGCTCCCAGTTTCCCTGAATACAATCTAGTCAGAGTTTTACATCCAGCTCTAATTTTCCCAGGAGGGACAGCTCTTAAAAAGCAGCACAAGTTGTTTTACTCAGGACCATAAAAATGGACCTGCACTCCAGTGCAACCACCTAATAGACAGATGAACCGATACTATTAATATAAAAATATTCTACCTGTGCCCATCCCCCAGCAAAGCTTTTGCCAAAACTGGAACAAAACCCTAATCTAGCCTTCATTAAAGTGGAGAAAAATCAACTTCCTTTCACTCCCCCATTCATTTTCCACCACCACGATTTTCTAAATTTCAGGCAAGCCTGTGACCAAGAGCTGGAGGGCCAAAAGTGTCTTGATGTGCCATATTCCTGGCCCAAATGGAAGCAGGAAATACTAAACATCTTGCATGGAAGCCTGTTCTCATCAGGTTTATAGCCTAGATTTTTTCATCAAAAGCAGTGAGGATAGTACACAGTTCAGAAATGCATCCAAGCATATGGGAGTCTCTCTACACTAATCCTCCTTTTGAGCTTCATCCAGCACTAAATCAGAGCCACACCAGAGAGAGAAATAATGCAATAACTTGTGGAAAATACACGGCTCCTCTCTATTAGGGTATGGAAAACCAAACATGACTCACTTTTCTCCTTAAAAATTGTTGGAGGAGTATTAACAGCATAAAGCATGGCAGAGACTGGAAAAAAAAAGTCAGGTACTGCTTAAACTTGCCTGCTGTGGGACTATACATCCCCATGCACCACAGGCTGCATGTGCAGGGCAGTCTTTGCTGGGACAGCACCAACAGCCTTGGAAGAGTAATACAATAATGGCACAGGTGACAAAACTCATCTGAGAGGCTAAGAAAACACCTTTTTGCAGAGTTGACCTGCACCATGCTCACAGCATTATGACTGCAGCCACCACCTCAAGAGGTCCCCTGAGAGCATCGCTGCTGGAATTACGAGGAAGAAGGGCTGCAGATTTTCCCAGACAGAATACAGGGCTCTCTGTCTGAGGAAGAGAAAGGGCTTTGCTGAGCTCATCCAAAGACAAGAGGTCCCTATGGCTGTACCGAGGCCCTGAGGGTGTGCCGTCAGCGCTGCCTTGGACGTGGGAGCAGAACAGGCAGAGTGGTGACACCCCACTCCCCACCACGGTCTCTGGCCTCACCTACTGAAAGCAAAAGCAACAAAAAAAGCAGCAAGAGGAGATCTACACCAACTTCTTGAGATGCTGTAGCAGGGAAGCACAGGCTGACCAGGGCTTGAGCCCTTCATTGCTTTTTCCATATGTCAAAAGAAAAAAAAATTTCAAAGAAGTGCGACCCTGATCCACAGGCTCCAAACACCACTCTCTGGACCTCAGACAGGTGACAGAAAAAAGGTTTTCAACAGAGCTTGCTTCAGGAGTTCTGATGTGTTAGGGAGCTGGAAAAAGAGCTGCCAGCTGACAAAATGACATAGGTAGTTAAAGATACAAGTTAGGAGAGGGATTGGCTATGTAATTAACAACAGGAAAAACAAATGCAGCTCCAAGCACACAAGCAGGTACATGTGCAGAGCCAACTTAGTACTTGTAAACAGCCTATTGTTTCCATACATAAGGACTTGCATACAGCCTATTGTTTCCATATATTAACATCTTCGAACCAGAATTTTATTGATCACATTTATTGCCTTTTCCTGATTAAAACTGAGAGAAATCCTATTTTTTTTCTAAAAGAAAGAAATCAGTATATGACTGCCAGTTCTTGAAAATTATTGACGAGAACCTCATTTGGCATAACTCAGCCTCGCTATCATAGAATCATAATTATCACAGAATCATAGAATCACAGAATTGTTTGGGTTGGAAGCGACCTCAAAGACCATCTAGTCCAACCCCTCCGCCATGGGCAGGGACACATTCCACTAGACCAGGTTGCTCAAAGTCCCATCCAACCCGGACTTGAACAATTCCAGGGATGGGGTATCCACAGCTTCTCTGGAAAACCTGTTCCAGTGCCTCACCAGCTTCCTAGTGAAGAATTTCTTCCTAATATCTAATCTAAACCTACCTCCTTTCAGTTTAAAACTACATTGCCATCTACAAAGCAGAGCATCTTTACCCCAGCTTAAGATTTTCTCCCATATGCTGTTTCTTTAGAACAACTTGTCTTCCTCTTTTTCCTTTTTTTATTTTTTTTTTTCACAATATGCATCTGGTTTAAGGTGACTTTTTCTTTTCCAGCATATGGAGCTGAATGATTATGATGATTTAGATTTATTTTAAATCACAGTCTATTAAATGGAAAAATAAATACTAATATGTTGATATGGTTTACTTCTGAATGAATTACTGATATGAATGAGTAGTTGCCGCTATCATAATTACTCTTTATTAAATAAATATATTTTGAATTAGACATCCTTGATTAAGAAATCACATTTTTGTCTGAAAATTGTTTCCCTGATGCTGGTATAAGAAATACCTTACATTTGCTCTACGGAGGAAAAAAAAAAGCCAGTGAAATGATTCTATTTTTTATCTTTTCCTTTGCTCTGTGAACTTGGCAGTGCTTTGTGCATATTCCCTTTCACTGCTTCTCTTCTCTAATCAGTTAAGTGAGGCTCTTTCCCCTCTGTTGTTTGTGTGGATCTGTCACACAGCACCTAGAGACAGAAAAAACCATTTTAAATAGGAAAATGCAAAACACAAAAACTAAAGGATTGAGGATCAGATACCTGAAACTCCTCTCAACATTTTCTTTCAAGCTGAGCACGTTTCAGATTAATGGTGACTCTTTAACATAAATAATGATCTAATGAAATAAATATGAAATCGAAAGAATCATAAAAAGAATTTTACATTTAAGAATGCCATCTGTGTAACACTTAGCCTAACAATGAAATCATTTCAGTGCCAAAACAGCTCACTCCGTTTCCAGCACAAGTTACAGGAGAGGGTAATGGCTTTGCAAAATGGCATAAAAGTCTGACTTCAATCACAGAAGGAACACCTGGGTTCAAACTCACTCTGCTTCACACAGAAAGTGGATCTCACACATGAGTTTTGAACTCACCCCTGCTAATGTTTCCACCTCGAGTCACCACAAATTTTTCACAAAGCTGATGATTTTTATTGCAAGGAAATTTAGATATCAGAGGAGAAGATTTTGTGGGTCAGTGTGAGGGGATCTTGCAACAACTATTACACTGATTCTCTGCTTTCCAGCTGTGGAATCCAGAGTCAGTATTGTCTGACTGAAGTGCACAAGATTCAGAAACAAGACCCTGTTTAAGCATATCTCTAGCAAGAAAAATTCCCTCATAAAGCACCTAGGACTTAACACCAGACCAATTATCAGTTTTCAGGATCAGTGTCCTAAGCCACAGGTCTGTCTCGGCGTGCACTGGGAAGCTCCATGTCGCAGGATGGAGATGCTGTTTTTGCGAAAAGGGAAGCCAAGCCCTTGCCATGTGCAAGGCGGCGCAGCAGAGCCATGCAGAACACAATGGAGATTGTTTGTTTATACCAGCCGAAGAGAAGAGAACATATTTGTTTTGAGTGAGCTGTGTTAGAATACATATTGTTGTATATGCCCAGGCCTCATTACGCCATGCTAGTCTTCAATATGGATCAGATCGTAAAACTGCTCGACATACTGAAATAAATGTGAGTTCTACCCACAGAACATCTCCAGACTTAGGCCTCATGTCTGTCAATGTCATCTCAAAAAAACAAATGTTTAAAGAAGAAAAACAACAAAAGTATCTTAGAGACTGTGGAGGATGCTCACGTGTGGTAGATGCCATTCAAGGGGATGCTAAGGAATTACTTGGAGAGAGAGAAATCCATACACCAAGACTGGAGAAAAGAGTGGGCCTGAAAAAAAGGAGAGAGAATTAACTTTCACTGAAAGAAATAATTCTTGTTTGCATTTTAGAAGTTACTCTGAAAACAAGAGGAAACTCTTCCTTCACATCAGCGATGAGGGCACATTAACATCTCCTCAGGCAAGGGTGGCCACAGCTCATATTTTGCTTAAAGATATAATCGTGAGGGCATTCACAGATGAAGAGTTAAAGTGCTGTTCAATAAACAACCTGAAGTGCTGTATGCTGTATTCATATAAGGAAAGGTATGAGCCAACGGAGAGAGATGTTCAGCTGCAATCAAAGAGGATCTAAGCCTAACTGAGCACTCACATGACAGTTGGGATCATTTCGGATCCCTTCCAATGAAGATAAAATAGCATCAAAAGCAGAGCGGTTTTTTTTCTTTCTTTTAAGGATGAAAACACAACATCATTAGTCAAATTTACTCTGAACTTCCACCTCCTCATGTTGATTTGTACTCAGGTTCAGTAAACATATCTTTCCATCAAGGTAAATAAATGTAAAAGCCCATCAGGAACTTAATTGCTTAATGATGGATGCAGTGTGGGGTGTAATACTGTTTCTGACTATACTGTTGAAGTTAACGACCTCTCAAAAACACCTATTACACAGCTTGGAATTAAAAAAATTTTTTTCCTTCTTGAAAATCTGTTTATAAAATTTCAACCATTTTTTCCTGTTATTGGGAAGGGGGTGGAAACCTCTCAGGACAATTTTTCAGGTGGACTGATGTAAAATGGAGTTTATTCATTTGAGACGCCATCCTTTGTGTGCCTGCACGACCCAGGGAAATTTAAGCTTGAGAGAAGTGGGGAGTCCACAGTGAGGGCAAAAGTTACACAGCCTGGGGAAAATATCTCCAAAATAAAATGCCCATGGTTCTGAGTGGGACCATTCGCTGGGAGGGGTGGAGGGCTCAGTCCGCAGATGTCAGGCAGGAGCCTGATCTTACATGCCTAGGGACACCTGGGGACATCTGGGAATGTGCCCTCCTCCGCTGTCCTTGCACACTTAGAGTCCTGGATTGAGGACCCATGGGAGAAAGCAGTTGTTCCCATTAAAACCAAGCCATTTGATAGAGGTGAAGGAAAAATCAGCTCTCCAGTGAGAGAACAGTGAGGCAGGAGGGTACGCCAAGTGTCTGAGTGAAATCTGGCTTATGGTGGGCAGGCAGGCACAGCGCAGAGGCACAGCTGCCAGCCTGACATGATGGATCAGAAAAGCTACTAAGGAGCTGCTAGAGTCCGGGCAACTGAAACAAAGCAAAACACGAAAAGGCAATAGGTCAGACCTTCTTTGCAATCTATCAATTAAACTAGTATCCACTTCCAAAGGAGTATGATGTCCTAAGCAGTACACATCCCAGCACATGATTGCTACTGTGATGGAGGGACAGGCTTACCAAAAGGAATTAATAATAATAATTACTAGTAGCGCTAATAATTTAGTTTAAGTTGTTCTGTAGTGAACCCCTCTGAGGAAATAACATGGTTGGGCATTTTGGTTTAATTCTATAGTCCCATATCAGCTTTACTCAGCCCGTTGGAAAACAAAGGTGTGTTCAAATCTGTCCATTACATGGGAGGCTTGAGCCAAAATCTTGGCCTCCTTCAGTTAGGCAGCAGTGGTGAGTGCCACGGAGTCAGCTTCAGCTGCTTCCTCCAAAACCCTGAAGCTTTCAGAAACATTCATTTCTGCTGGCATCACTCAACAGCTCATTGTTAGGATTTGTTCTCATTGGCATGCATGAACTGAGACTGATGTACGCGGTGATCCAGAGTGACAGCCTTCAGCCCCAAAAGTGGATACCTGCTTCTCTTAGAGTCCAGGGACTCACACTTGACTCAGAAGGATATATGCAAAAAATTATCTTTCCTCTTTCATTTGCGTGTGTTAAGGCTAAGTGTGTTCAGCCAAATTAGCAATCAGGAAAACTGTGTATGCAGAAATCTGCACTTGTACAAACTGTGCATTTTTTTTGTAACATTCCAAGATTAAATATCTTGACAAAAGATGAAAACCCTTTAACAAATCTGCCCCTAGAGAAAAGTAACATTTTTTTATTCCATTTAGTGTCAAACGACATATAGTTGAACACAGTCCTATAGGTTGATTTGTTGCTTTAAATAATGTCACTAACATCCAGATATCAATGTGATGGCGCAGAAAAAAGAGTTCACATTGAGCTAGATTCAATTACAGACCTAGAAATTGAAATTAAGTCTGATGCTACATGCTTAATTCATGTTTGTGTGACTGAGAAAGGTAGTATCTGGTTTACCTTGAATTTCCTGCCTTAGTGTGGTGAAAACATGACCCATCGCATTAATTAAAAAATAGTTTTCAAATGTAACTTAAGTGGTATTGCACTGGCAGGAGGAGACAAACACCTTTTTGTCCTTGACATGTTATGTGATATAAAAGAAGCTGTTCAATAGCTTTTTCCTCGATTCCAAGGTAGGTCTTACAATTCTCACTGAAGAACAAAAAGGTATGATGACATCTCACAATAAGAAGCCAAAGATTCTGCTTTACTAAAAAAAAAATTTAAACATTTGTCCCTCAAAAGCCATGACCCTCTTCTGACCACATTGTTTAAACAGGTGCTTATAGGTAGTTATCAAATATGTTATGCAGGTCTATATTTATCTCTCTTGAGTGTTATACCGGACTTGATATGTTCACGTTTAATACCCCAAAATACTACGTCATAGCAATGGACTTTCAACCAGCACACACTTGACTACTGATTTCACATATGCGGCTGGGACTAACTTTTCTCCTAATATGGTGATGGCACAGGCACTATTTAAATGATTCCTGAGCCTTGTAAATATACACCAGATGTATCTTTTGTAAATGTTACATTTTTCAACATCTCAGCATTTGTGAATAGTTGAAAGCGATGCCAGACATGCTTTAGTGGGGCACAGAAGCACACTGCATTCAAAGAAATGGCACACCATTGCAATAGTCAAAATTACAAGTGCTGTCAAAAAGCTACATTTTTGCTTTATTGATTAGCACCAGGTAGCACAGTGCTTCATATCGTGCCTTCATACGTGCCTCTTTTGGCTGACAATGTTTCCCTGCACATGGGTAACACAGAGAGGGATGTGGAACTTCCAGGGCTGCCATGGGAAAGAAGGGCAGAGAGGCCTGGAGAGCCACATGTGCCCCCTCAGCCACTATGATGGTTAGAGGTGGAGGCAGAAAGGCTGTGGGAGCTGCCACTCCCACAGCCGTGGTCACAACCCACTGCCACAGGGATGTGCCCGCCATCCCAGAGCTGAGGAGGCAACAAAGCTCACCTTTCCCATGGGCACGGATGCAATTTGAAGCTATGATACATTTTCCTGCAATGCAGGCTCCTGCTGCTTGGTCCTCCCTTGTTGCAGAGGTAACTTAGCACCAGCGAGAGCTATCTCCCATTAGGAACCTCTCCTGGAGCTCAGGGGGAATTCAGCTGTAAGAACAAGCCATCGCCTGGGCTTTTCCAGACCTTTTTCCTAAGCTTTTCTTGACTTTCCTGCGCCATTGTAGAAATCTCACAGAAGACACAGGAGCACATGCGTAACAGGTTATGGGAAATGTGCTCTCTCCACCTACCTCTCGGCACTTGCCCTCCCCATCACCACCACATCCAGACTGCCCCCGTGGTCTCCCTGTTAGCACTAGGAAGTTAAAGGAGCTGTCAGAAACCAGCCATCGCATTTGCCTGAAAACGCACATCTTTGCAAGATTTTTCACCCAACTGTCCCACGGATAAGAGGAAAGACCTTTATAATATTGCGTGATTACTATTATTTGCAAGGCAGTGTGTTTTTGCTCAGAGAATTTTGTGCTGGAATTGCACCATGAGACTCAGTTCAGCAAATCAGCTAAAATCAGAGCTAGGTGACACAGGACAATAAACTTAGAGGGAATGGACTAGACATAATGCCCCACTACAAGTATTATTTCCAAGTTCACAGGCTTGCAAATTAAAATGTCCCTGGATCACTGCCATAAAAAAGAACATTAAAAATCAGGGGAAGAGGTCTGGGCATCTGTTAGAAGCATCTAATATATACCAAATGTGTATGCTGAGCTTCTTAGATATATGCATTGCTGAAATATAGCCTACGATTTATGTAAAAGCAGAAATATTTTAATTGTATTTTTCCATTTGATATTCAAATGAAAAAAATATATCTTATTAAACACAACACTTGGCTTTGCTATTTTAATAAAAAATAAGTTGTTGAGGAAAAGAAAAGCAAAACTACTGATTCCTTTCCTTATGATGATCAAATGAGCCTTTCATGTTTGTATCTTATACTTCACTTTTTAGCATTTTGAGGCAAATAGCAGATATCAAAACTTAGTAAATAATCAAAGACTTATTCAGTTTTCCAAACTGTCATGCTGCTTATCTTGTAATAACTGATCTCTTAGGTAGCATAAGCTATTTAATTGCTACTGAAGATTATTTGAATGAAAAAAGAGACGACATTCTCCCTTACCCCTCAAAAAGACAAAACTATATTCTTCAAAAAGACACATGCCGACAGATAGATTCTGATCTCTTCTACACATGCACAAGTGCAGTAGCTAATTTTACAAGATTTGATAGGAGCTGCATATCTGAGATTACACCCTGTCCTCCAGACTGCACATTCCACACGGAAAATGACTTAATTTGGAAATAAATTTTGTTGCTGATAAATCCAGACTCTCAAGTCTCTGGGCATCCAAAGAACCAAACCTATTAAATTATTTTTAAAAACAGCTACTGCATTTTAAGGGGACTTTTTACAGTGTTGGCAAAGTGCGTACTCGTGTATCCCCCCTGACATGATAGACTGTAATGGCTCCAGTCTGTCATGTCAACCATCTGCATATTAAACAGTCCCTAAGTACACATTGACACAGCAGACCCTAATAGCTCTGAAGCCGTAACAATCTATTGAGTCAATAATATGCATGTTAAAGAGCATCTCCTGTACTTCCATCAATATCTTTTATCTTTTCCTTAATTTGTATCTTCTTTTTATATGTATATTCAGAGTTAAAGTTTTAGGAACCTTTATCCTTTGACGTGCTGCCGCAGATGTGAGACATGTGGCACAGAGAGGCACATACAGTAGCAAAATCCTTCCCTAGTAATGGGGCCAGACCCTAAAATAAGAACTGTAATATTTTTACACTGACAGCACACATTCTTCCAGATAAGGTGGAAATAGTCCCTCTTTTCTGCTGGGCTGGACCCAGTGCTGGTGAAAAGCCCAGGAAAGCTTCCTGATGATTTCACGGGCTTTGGATGGAGCCCAGTGTGATGATATTCATTTCCTATTATACATTTCCTTCTAATTAAATGAAATAGGTCACAGGGGGAAAATGAAACAAAAGACAAATGTATTTACTTACAGTAATATCAACCCCCAAAAACGGCAATCAAAAAAAAGAGAAAAGATAATACAAACCATACTGTCTCTTCATTAACTTGAAATTATGTCTGTTACCACAGTCTTAATTCATTCCTGCGTGATCTTGGGATCTTTTATACCATGGAAGAGGGAGATTGTTATTTAAGCATAAGAAAATGGAGACTTAACTTCTTTTGTCTAAATAACTGGAGGGAAAAATTCTAATTTTCTTTTGCTCAACTTCACATCACCATACCATGCCGCAATCCTCTTGCACCCTGATCACAGGACTTTCCTATCTTCTTCCAATCTTCTTGCTCTCTGTAGGCATCACGATTTGGCTCACACTCTTAAAAGTGAAACCAAAGTGCAATTTGTGTTTCCAAAATGTAGACCCGAGGACAGGGAGGTCACTTGACCCTATCAGCAGATCTTAGTTGCCCTAAATTCCCTTCTCCTTTCCATTAATTTGATACCGATGTATCTTTGATGCACATAGGGATTTATTCCAGCATATTCTTGATTAACTTTCAGTCCAGTGAGGGCAGAATCATGGTACTCTCCCTACTGCTTTCCAGGAGTGTGCAATTCATCCTACCCTTGCCTTGCGTCATTCCATGTCTCCAGGCACACCAGACCAGATCATCTACTTCCACGCCTCATTCAGTAGAGCATCCCCTAACTGCATGACAAGCACTGAAGGCACCTGCCTTCTATTAAGTCCTTGGTAGCATCTCGTAGCCAGCAGGTTTTTCTTCCCAGTGCAATGGCAGGGAAGTGGATCAGATGCCCGCATGCACGCCAAGGGATTTGCCCAGTCATGAGGCAGGTCCTCAAAACCTCAGACTAGTGCATAAACTTCATCTTACGTGTGTTGTCTACTGCGTGTGTTATTAGGACAGGACTTTCTACACTATGGATAACACAGTACTCACAAACCCATAGCAGTCACCATTTGACCTTTTTCACTGAAGATCTAGCAAGTAGATTTAGTTTGGGGCAGGATGTGTTTTTCTTCCTAAATGAAAAAAAAAAAGCTATTGAAAAAAACTAAGCAAATGAACAAAACCTAAAGAATGGGTGCCATTAAAACAAAAAAACAAAAGCAAAAGCCACGGAAAGTCCTGCTATGTTGCCTGTATTTCTTTTCGCTGAGGGAGATAGCCTCAGTGTAGCTCTGGAAGCACTTATTCCTGACAGAAATGGTTCATTATTTTTGAAACATTTTCCTCTCTCTACAATATTATGGGTACAGCCATGTCCATTTGAGGAAAATAGGTCCTCTCTGGACCTCCTGCAGGAGCTCTCTTTTGCTATTCACTCTGGTACTTGCTGCGTAGCCACCCAGCAGCCCCGACCAGTCCAGCCCTGGTGAAGGTAGGAACATCACACAGCAACCACACAGCAGGTCTGGATCATTTATAACATCCCTTGCTCCTCTGGCACTTCTGTTTGGGCCTGATGAGCCTTGTAGGCTTCCCAGAACTTAACAGAATTACCAGGCAATGCCAAAGAAAGACAGGAGGAGGGCTGCTGGCCACACAGCCAGAGTCCTTTGACACAAATCCTCTGCACAAAGGATTACTGGACTGGGCCACACTCACTCTGGATGGCCAGTGCTTCCAGGAATTGTTCCACTGATTTAAGTGGATGGGTCATCCAGTCCAACTTCATGGACTTAGAGCAACCGACACCTGCCATCAAGCAAAAGAAGAGCCACCAGCCTTGGTTCATAAATGAGATAGGTAAGGGCAATGAAGGGAGGGCAAGTGAAAGAGACACAATGCTGTAGGTGAAGTGCCCCATGTTCCCCCAGCCACCCTCTCGTTTGTGCTGCAAATGCAAGGTGTGCTCGCTTCCAGCTGCCTTGTCCCCCTCCTGCACAGCCTGTTCCATGCCCAGCTGCAGCTGAGCCTACCCCGGGCTGGCCTGACCCCGAATGGAAAAATTCCCATTGGAATGGAAAATACTTCAGCGAAGAGGGCTCTGTATCCTCAGGCAAATGTGGGAGAGCAAAATTTGGGTAGGGCTATGATTTCACTGCCTGTGTGCATAGGACGTCTCCTTTCCTACACAGAGGAACGCTGGCCACCCTTCCTACTTTTTTGGTTCTCAGTGTTCATCACTGCACCTGGAGTTATCTCCCATTTACCAAGGAGTTGATTTAAGTGTCTGACTCAGTCACATATGTTTGGCTCCCTTATTCAGAGTAAGATTTGGCCTACTAGCTGTGAAAACAGCTTATATCACATGTGCTGCAAAGCCTAGCCAGAACAGGCTGAATAAAGGATGAAGTTTAATCATGGAAATGTTGACCTACAAATAGAGAACAAAATGTTAAACCACATGGTATAGGGTGCTGCACGCCCCAAATATCAAGGAGAGGAAAGAAGAATTGAACACATTTGGAAAGTAAAGCTTACTGTTTGGGGTTTGGTTGGGTTTTTTTTCACTTTTTCTTTCTGCATATTCGGAGAGTCAGACCCACACTGTTCCCGCTCGCGATGACACCCTGGCATCTGAAGAACAACATGACACCCACCACAAAATGCTGCTGTTGGCTGGCGCCGTCTATAGCAGTGAGATTTGGTGAGGGAGGTGAGACTGCCAAAGGCGGGCGAGTGGGGGTGTCACAGAGAGTGGGACCCGGCCGCCTGTGTGACTCCAGTCTGCGGGACAAACTCTCCAAACTGGGGAGAGGTAAATATGAGGAGGATTAAGACCCTTTTCATCCTCCGTCCTTGAAAACTAGACCTGGGTTACCTCTCACAGCTGTGGGGCAGGTGGATATTATCCCTATTTACACACCACCTTTCATATGGGACATCCTCACCTTTGTGGGTTTCACACAAAGAAGGGCAGTGTTTTTGGCAGACAATCCATTTCCATTTTTAATCACAGCCATTACACAAACAGTTCATCTCACAGGATGGGAAAACTTTTTCATAGGCTTTATTTAACATAATTTTGGGTGTTGCAAAGGACAAAGAATAAATTTTTTAATCAATCAGCTTGCTTTCAGCTCATCAGCTTTGTCTTTAGGTACACTACATTTTACACAAACGTAGTTAACAGCAGCCGGCCAGGCCTTACTGACTGACAACTGTTCTTTACAGGATTTCTATGTGCCAAGGAGCTGGACAGTAATATCCATTTGGTATTCATGGAAAGTACTTGCAGAACAATAATGACAATAATTGCTTCTGATTCTTGTGTTTACAACACTGCCAAAGTATCATTAGAGCCTTATTTATAGATAATAATGCTTATTAATCACACATATTTGAATTTTGGAATGTATTAGATTAATATTCTTTTGTAACTTGGTTCTGCACTAATGCTATGAAAAGCACTTTCTGAATGCAGCCCACTGGGAAGTGCTTGCCTCGGTAAAGTAAAAGCACCCAAGCCATCTGCAGGTGAGGGACAAAGGCCATACCTCTTCCTCAGCAAGCAAACACCAAAGCTGAACACACTAGTTCTGAAAGCAGTTCCTTTGGATTAAAACCAGGGGCAGACTCCTGAAAAAAAATACTGTGAAAGGTGTGATAGAAGTGTTGTTCTTGAGCTTGCTTTTTGATGCTCTATGAACAGGTTTGCTTTCTACCGTTTTATAAAGAAACTGGGTTTGGAAGGTGAGGAATAGATCCATCTATCGTCTCACTCTCTAACAGCCCATTCTACTCCATGGGTGAGTTCAGCTCAGACCTCAGGATTCCTTATCAGTCAAGAGGTTGGTAATGAGAAATAGAAGAAATATACTACAAAAAACAGTCCTAATTTTTGTTATTAAATAATTCCAGCTTTTCTATATCAACATTTTCTACAATTCAATAGCATGATAGAAGGAAAATAGATTTTTTAAAAAGACATTTACAACAAGCAAAAGTGCCACCCAAATCTAAATACCAACTGCCCTATATTCATATCCTCCTTTGTTTCCCTGTAGCCCATTACAATGCTGAAAAATACACCAAAGCAACGGCAGTACCAATCTCTTCACTTTTTAGTGTGTGACCAGCTCCATACATTTTTGTTTAAATAAAGTCCAGAACAGTGTAGAATACTTTAATATTACTATTATTATGTTCTTTGAGATAGTTCTTCAAGCAAATTTACAGAGGGTGTGTCAGTTTAGAGGTGACATTTCCATCTGTTTCGTTGGGTTTTTTCCTTTTTACCCACTGCCGATGTAATGTAGCTACTCTAACATCAGAAAGTAGAGAAACTGGGAAGCGGAGGAGTGGGTGTTGTATTTTATTATGTGTGTCCATTTTGTGTTTTTTATGGTGCTCCCTGCACACTGAGGATAACCTGTTACTAAGTGTCACAGCCCCATTGTCTCCAGGGATGTTTTACAGTGGCGGAAAAAAAAAAAAATAATAATTAAAACACAGAAGCTTTAAATTGTGAAGAACACTTGTGGCTTTACTGCAACTCCCCCAAGCTGCCCCTAGCCGATATGTTTTAACAGACAAAATTACAAAGTGATGTTGTCCCTTTAAAATATGTTTCACCTATTAATATTCCAGAGTGCTTTGCTTACTGTGTTTAGAAAATGCCAGTATTGAGGTTTCCCAGGAATTTCAAACCTATCAAGACGGCCAGTGCTGAGCACAGCCCAATCATTTGTAGATGAAGCCAGAATTTAAAATTAAAAAAACCCTAATAGAGAGATTAGAGATTAAACCAAAACACAAATTTGGCTTCAGGATGCAGAGGGAAGCCCCATCCTTATGGGCTCTACACAACAAAGCGGTGCACCCCTCCCATCCCAGAGACCACAACTCCTGCTAGGGGCTGTGGGGCCAGCTTGTCCTGGGCATTGCTGGGAGAAGGCTCATGGCTTCAACCACCACTTGCAGACAAAGGAATTAATCCCCAAGTGTGGGCACAGAGGGTGCACAGAGCTTCGGATTAGGCTCCTTTCCCGCTTGCAGCTCAACACCATCCAGCCAAAACTGATCCCAAAACTTGACAGTGCTGCACTGAGGGGACTTTTATCAATAACTAGTCATGGATTTTGGTTCTTCTGCTAGTCCTCTTCTGAAAAGAAAACCCATAGCCCCAGGTGCACACAACCTGCAACAGCATTCACTGGCACAGAAGCGTCTACAGATACTCTCTTCTTCCTAGCCTTTGGTGGCTCCTCAAAATGTTTGCTGTATTTTCCTTAGGTTTCAGAGAGTCGCAGTGCAAAAAGCTGTCCCTCTAACAGGTGTTTGAGGGCTGCATCTTATTCTTTCCTAATAGCAATAAAAATAGCTGAAAGAGTTCAGTACAAGTATCCTAATTTCAGAAAGGCGAATCAGCAGCGTATAAAACAATAATTTACCCTATGCAGATTACAGACTTCTTATTTTCTTAACTGAGTACTGAATAATAATTTCTATTGTTTGCGTCTGTTTTTTTTCAGGGCAGTAGTGGTTTAATAATTTCTTCTACGTCTTAGAAGAAAAAGGCAAAGCAAACACTTATCACATGACGAAAGGTACGTTTGCATTTTATATTCGTATGGCTGATGCTAAACCTACACAAAGATAAAAAAAGACATTTCCAGCTATAGAATTTTACAATTTTTTTATAGCCAGAGATACACAAGTCAGATTTCCATTTCAACATTTGACTTTCTAAAGAAAAATGGGCACTTTTTTTTAATACTGAGTTTTCACAGCTCTCACTGAAGTCAAATGAAGGGGTAAATGCCCAATGCCCTTGAAAAATAGTGGCTTTCCCACAGTATCCCTTTCCTGTGCCTATAGGAATCCCCAGTATGAAAAAGCTGTCCCTCTTGCACAAAATAAGTAGATGACCCTACAAACACTGCTCACATCCACCAGAAATTTCAGCATGAGTCAGAGTATGCAAAATCAAGTCTCAAGCAAAACCCAAGCAAAAAAGCAGCAAAATCACCCCCCTAACATCGAGTGGAGTTACTACAAGTTGCATTTTTGGATTTGTAGATATGGGATAGGAAAATCAAGACAGAAAAGTTTTGACTGGCTTGTTCACTAACCATATCTCAGTGGTCACAAAAGATTATAAAGGAAAATTCAACTGGAAAAGTTCTTAACATAGATGAAGTTTCAAAAGCATCTTTTTGTAGTATCATTTTATTTTCTATATTTCTCACTGGGACAATATTACTCTTCTTGTATTTAATATTAGGTTTATTGTCAAATAATTATTCTGTTATTGGATTGAATGATTATTGTGTATTTATCCTTCCAGATATGTATCATGAACATTTTTCTTCCTTAGTTTTATATCATTTATAACCACTAAAGTCTGGAATTTGTAGTTTCCCATCATCTTCACAGAACTAAGAAACAAGCAGGAATAAAAATAAAAATATACCTTTTCATCAAGTAGTCTGCTAACCAAAATGAGAAAAAATAAGCTTTGTATATTTCTAAATAGCCCTCTAGGAGTCTTATACTTGTACTGTGTGCTGTATATAGTATGGTTTCTCCCCCTGTTATGACATGTCTGATTACTTTAAAAAAAATTCTCAAAAATGTTGAGGCACAAACCTTTGTATGGAATACTTTCAGTATGCTTTTTATTCTGACAAGATTAATAATTATCCTATAAGCATGACACAGTGTTTTAAAATGTTTTTTTCTGCTATGAGTTAGGATTGTGCACATAAATGTGGAAAGAAAGGTTATTTCACAGCAGAGAAATGTATATTTAAACAAACTGCGATTAAACGGTAAAACTGCTTAAAAAGGAAAAGTATGAGGTTTTTTCTCATCACAGTTATTCTGAATATAAAAAATCCATAGTGAGTTTCCAAAGGACACTGGGCATTTGTAATGAAAACACAAGCTACTGAAATTAATGGGAGATAATTGGGAGAACCATAGCAAATATCCCAGAGCTTTGGCCAAAACTAGACAGAAAAAGATCCACTTGTGTAGCAAGTGGCAACTGTGTCCCCTCCCCACCATCACCACCCTGTCTTCTTCTGTGGCACCTGCAACTAGCTCATAGTAGGGAGCAAGTGGCTGTGTGGGAACCAGTCTGTGGACCAAACAGACTTTTGCTGTCCTTCAACAAGACACTTCATGAGTGCTTACAGTCCTCATGGCAGCCTTAGTCTTTCCCAGAACACACAGCTGCACTTTCCACTAAAGTCATACACATCCAGCACTTCCCACTGATGCAAAGATAAGGGCATGGGGTTTTTTTGATCATTCAAAATGCCCAGTAACACGTGTCCTACGCATCAGTACGTAGTGACCACAATTATTGCTGCCCTGATTCACTAGAGTCAAAGTGTGTAGGATGTAACCCTTAGATGGCTGAGGCATAAGGGCAAGATCAGTGTGGCCCTCAGACCTAACTCCATTCAAATCAAATAAATGCAAAAATAATCTCTCCACTGATATTAAGGTCTAATGGAAATACCTCAGGGAGCAGAATGAGAGCTAGATCCTGCTCATTCCAATCAATCAAAACTCCAGGTGGCTTCAATAAATGAGACAAGCAAGATTTGGCCCATCTTGAGCAGCACAGGTTTGGCTTCCAGAGGCTGAGCTGTACCTGCTCATTGGAGAAGGACAGTGAAATATTGGAGCCAATAAAGCTCGAACTAAGGAGACAACTAAAAGTAACACCTGGTCCGCACTTGAACGGATGGCAAGGCAAGCAGTGGCACCCAGTTTGCCCCCGAGCTTTAGTGCTGGGCTTCAACCATGGTACAGTCTTTCTACTAACTTTACTGGCAGGGGTAATTTTAAAATAATTTAATGCCAAGTGCCAGAGGGCTCACTTTTTCACAACATTAAACTGAATCTTATCAACTCCCGTTCTAAATATAAAATATGATTGCATTACTTGACTTCATATTTTTTATAAAGGTCCCATTGTGGTGGGGTTTCACGAGCTATAAAAGCCCATGCAGGTATTATGGGCTATATCAGTCCATTTCATCTAATTAATCATCTATTTTAAAATGTTTTTCTTGTATCGCAGTAGAAAAAATTAAGTGTTCTTTTTTATCATTTCCAAAATTAAATTCATATTCCATAATGACCACATTTCATGTGCAAAATAACAAGATACGCTTACATACCTGACTTCCCTTCTTTAGTGAGTTGCTTCATTTGTAAAACGTTGCATATAAGATTGGAACCTAAAATGAATTACTTGGTTTTTCTTGATATGAAATCTTGTTTAAGTTCACAGCAATTTTAAATATGATACATTTAAAATATTAATATTTCCCATATATTATTCACCGACTTTCAGGTTTCATCTCAAGCTAGTGGCACTTCATATTTCAAAGGAAGAACTGTTTCTTTTTTTCAGTACTAATGTTCTATTAATTCACTTTGTAATATCATTCTGGTTCAGACAAATAAAATTGCACTAAATTGTTTATGCCAAGAATCGTGCTAAAGTTGTTGGCACTATATAAAATTCCATATTCCATTACTATTTTATAAGTTTTTTATATCAGTGGCATCTTTTTAGGCATAATTCATGGTCCCATTTAGTTAGTTCTAGGAGGACAAATACAAGCACAGGGATTTTTATGCTGAGATGAGGGTGTATGTAGGTATTTACAGTAAAGTCTGTAACTTAAGTGACTTTTGCAATGCACCAGATGCAAACTCCCAGTGAACTACCTTAACAGCTTTTCCTTTATGAACATTTTTTATTTTGGGCAGTTTTCTCTTCCAGCATGTTTTTCATCACACACATGTATAAACACATACGTATGCACACACATACACTTGTGAAAAATAAATTTGTGTGCATACAGAAATACTTGAAAAGCCTCATATGCATATTATGCAACATATGCCATTCATGTAATTGCTACATACAAAAAGAATATCCATTTTATAGATACAAATAAAATATGTGAAAGAAGTCCTTAAAGGACCCATAAAGGCCTCAACATAGACTGATTCTTCATTGCATCCAAAGAACTGAAAGAACCATGGATATAAACCAATCTTTTTATATGTCCATGAATATTTTATATATTTTCCATAAAGTCCACATGACCACATAGCTATTTCCAGAGATGTGGATGAAAGTTATACCTGGATAAGTTGAAAACTCTTTGATGAGTAAAGCAGCATCTAATCCTATGAAATGCCTTGCTGGAATGAAATAATTACAAAGTGCTGGAGCAAGAGTACCAAGCAGCAGTAAAATCACTTGTAAATAGATGTGAGGAACTATAAATACACCTTAGTATTTGTATAGCCAACTTTCTCTGACTGTCATCAAAATCAGATGTTCAAGAGGCAGAAATCCAACTCCAAGGAATGCAGATTAATACATATATATGAATATATAGTCTGTGACTAAGTTTGCAACATTGTTAATAATATATACTCCTTTTTTAATGGCTAGTATTTGCTCCCTTGGCAATTTTAAAAATAAGAAAATTTGATCCAACTCTTTTAAAAAATAAATTGCAAAATAACTGATGCAAATCCCTGTCACTTGTGAGCACAATGAAATTCTACGGAAAGGAGCAAATGCAGGAGAGGCTCCTCCTTAAAAATAGAAATGAATGCCCTGTTCTTATACGGTCCTCAAATGGCAGGATTTTGAAACATGAATTAGACCTCGAATGCAAATTAACTTCGGAAGGAAGGGAGAAAGAAAAAAAAAAAAATCAGAGACATACCAAGCCAAACCCTCCTTTTCCTGCCTATCTCGTCCGCAATGGTAAAATAGGCTAAACAAAACAAGTGCACATCAAGATAGAGCCAATTAAGGAATAGAGAGCGGGGGGAGAGGGTGGAGAGGAAGGCACCTCACTGAGCACATGGGGAGTGGGAGCGCAGCATCCCACCATACCTACCTTATGAGTGTTCAAAGGAAGACAACTGGGGTAAATCGGAGCCAGCTTTGATTTTTGCAATCCGGTTGCACCCGGGATGCGGGAGAATGGGGTGGGGCAGAAGGGTCGGTCTGGGCGGAGGTAGACGGGCGATAAAAAAAGTGGGGATAAATACTGAGCGAGGGTGCCAAACGCTATGCAAATAGTTGGGCTTTTTTTGGGGGGGGCGGTGGTGGTATGAAAAAAGGCACCGTCAGTGGCGAGGTGAGTGGGTCCCCACACACGCGTGGGGAAGGGCGAGGGGCGTAGTGCGGGGCGCGGCGGGAGCGCCGGCGCGGGGCAGCGCTGCCCACCGAGGGTCGCGGGGCCGGGGCCGGCGGGGCATGGGAGCTGCACCTTCCCGGGAGCAGCGGCTGCTCCAGATGGGGGGA